>LQRL01055262.1:13712-25934 GCA_001703475.1 Hydroides elegans
GGGTAAGTTCACATAGATACTATTGCAATAATCGATTCGCGGCACAACAAGGGCGTGCACAATAGATTTCGTGACATCCTTTGAGAGATATTTCCGAATTTTCTTGATCCAGTTCAGGTAATAATAGCACGCTTTTTGAACATTTGCGATATGTGATTCCAGGTTAAGGCGATTATCCATATAAATACCAAGATTGCGCACTACAGAAACGGCTTTTACATCCTCACCATTTAATGTTAAGCTCTCAGTTGACACATATTTTGAGTTCGCTTTGCTGGATAAAATGATGAATTCGGTTTTTACTGGGTTGAGACGAAGTTTATTGTTGTACATCCAATCGGAAACCTCGGTGAAACTCTGCTCTAGCTTGGTGCGAGCCTGCTGCTCCATTCCATTTTTCTTCGGGTCAAAAGACTTATGCATTTGCGTATCATCAGCATATAAATGATACAGTATCAAGAGATATTGAAGGAGTTTGCCCAGGGGGTAAGTGTAATCACTATACATGCGGGTCCAAATTTTGACCCCTGGGGGACGGAACAGGTCAGGACCTTTTCATCAGAGTATTCTCCGTTTATTACCACTGCTGTTGAGCGTCCTGTTAGATAGGATTTAATCCAATCTAATGCAGAACCAGATATGCGGAAGGTGCGACGCAGGCGTTCAATCAGTATAGCATGGTCCACGGTATCGAATGCCGCTGATAAATCGAGTAAGGGGCCAGAAATACCACGTTGTTGTTATCCAATGATGTGAGCACATCGTCGAGTACCTTGATAAGAGCTGTTTCGGTTGAGTGCTTTGGTCTATAGGCCGACTGCAATTTCTCATAATATCCATGTAGTTTGATGTGTTCTTGAATCTGAAACTGGCGGCATCTTCAATCACTTTTGATACAAAACACAGATTACTCACAGGTCGATAATTCTTTAAAACATGATCTAATCCAGGCTTCTTTAACAATGGTTTCACTATGGCGCGTTTGTACTGGTCGGGGAAATTTGCCTGCTCTAGAGATAGATTCACAATTCGTGTAATAACTGGTGTAAGTTCTGTACCACAGTCCTTAACTATTGCGGTTGGTAGGGGATCCAATTCACACTGTTTTGATGCCGATTTGAGTATGAGTTTTTCTGTTTCAATACACTGAAGAGGTCTAAAATGCTTAAAATCATCATCTTCGGAGACGTCGGGACCGTCGTATTGAAATGCCTGTGCATTGTTTTCAGAAAACAAAGTTCTAATCTTATCAACTTTTTCGTGAACAAAATCATTGAAGTCATTTGCGAGCTGGTGTGAGCTACTATGATCTGGCAAAGGGTTTTTCTTTTCTCTGTGCATGATTTTGTTTAATGTTCGGAATAGCTTTCGTTGGTTACCCGTGTTCGAATCAACTAGGTCTCTATAATACTCTGTTTTAGCTGACTGCAATGTGAGGTGATACTGTTCTTTGCGCTTTCGAAGCATTGCATACGTTTCTACAGATTTGAATTTACGATACCTTCGCTCAGCAGCCCGTGTATGCTTCCTTGCAGTATGGACGGTGTTGTCATACCATGGACCTCTCATGCTATGTCGAACGGTTTTGGAGATCACTGGCGCATGCTTATCTAGTAGCAAACCAAGTTCCGTGTTATACGTATCGACGAGCGTTTGTAAATCCATAGGTTCAAAGTTTCTGCAGATCTTTGTTGCACGTAAATCCTGTCGAAAAACATCCATGTAAATAGAATTTATTTTCCGATATGTTGTAGACTTCACTTGTATTTGAGGCTTCTTCAACAAAATGAACACTTTCTGTAGAAAACAGAGAGAAGACTTAACACTAAATCGTATCCACGAATTCCGGTAATCAAAAAAGCTCTTCGAAATAGACCGCCTATTTCTAAGCCACAATTGACTGAATGTGAGCTGATCTTAATTCAGCACCAACCCCTCAGTGCCTCCTGAGAGCAACTCGTCTTCAGAATTCAACGAATTCATGCCTATTAACCCTGAACAACTCAGAAAGTATATTCTCGCTTCTCCGTTGAAAACCAGTTCCTTGTACCCTACCAACCACTTAACAAGAATGTCTGGATGGATGTCTACCTATATCAGTGCAAATTGTATAAGCATCATTAGAGAAGGGGCGAATGCTAATACCACTCAAACGTGCCCTTTTCGCACCGGTACCAAAACAACATAACGTGAAAGAATACACAAAATTCCGTCATATCTCAAACTTGCTTTTAATATCCAAGCTTATCAATCGATTACTTGTTCATTAGCCAACGCAATACTGTGAAAATAACTCTCTTAACAAACCCCTGCATTCCGCGTATTGCAGTGGTCATTCAACCCAAACGGCCCATCTCAGGGTCATCAGTAATATTCTTCTAGCTATAGATACACATGATGTGACTATCTTAACCCTACTAGACCTCAGTGCCGCTTTCAACATGATACCACACAGCCTATTCATAGCAAGGCGTTCCAGGGAATACATCATTTCAGGCACTCCTCGCGAATGGTACCGGTCTTACTTCAGTGACAGGCTACTACAGTTTGTGATAGACGGTACGGAATCAAATCTCGCTCCATTGGATACCAACATACCCCAGGGATCGGGGATGGGACCCTTGGAGTACACAAGAACACAACAGGACTCAGTTGATTAAAGTTGATTAAATTTTACCTGATATCGAACCATATGTTTGCCGACGACAGTAAACTGAGTTGGACCCTAAATATCCCATGTCTCAGGTTACAGCGAAGGACAAGCTTGAGCTTTGCCTTAACCAGGTGTCTGTCCGACGACAAACCGATTAAAATTGAATGGCAGTAAGACCTAATTCAGTCAATTTGATACAAAAACACAGCTTTCCAAAATGGAATTGAATCCTATAAGCATATGGAAAATGAAATCTGGGTATATAGAATCAACCGTGATTTCCTGTTTAAAATTGTAGATATTTGACAACAAGAAACAAGGTCAGTTCGATGGCAGTAAGAGCTTTACTTGTCGAGCCAATCTAACTGGTTTCTACTCTGTCAAAGCTCTCCATTAAAACAAATATATTTATGAAATCAGTGTTTTATTTATCAATTTTTTTTTTCATTTTATTTATCAATATTAATATAATCATTTTTTGTATCATTGTATCATTATTTATGTTAGGAGGCAACAATACGGATGGCAAAAGATAAATTATGTATGTCTATTTTCAATCATTTCTGTATTTATATCGTGTGGATGAAGATGTTTTTACATTATAGTCTTAAAACTACATTTGGCTGAACATTTTACAAATATAAATAAAGATTCCACTCTGTACCCGTCGCCTCTAAATCCTAATGTAACATATATACCTTGAAACCCTATGTTAGGGTGTCTCCTTTCCATTTTTTATCAATTATTTATATTCAAATATCAATATACGTGCTTCATTCGTTTTGCACACACTTTCACCAAATATTATATTTTACACAAGGTCAGCCTATTTATTAAATATCAAACCAACCAATATGCATGGTCATTTTGTATGTTTGTTGCAATGAACATAAAAGTTAGCTAAACATGTAATAATTATTTTGATTCATCAATTTAATCAAAATAACTATAAATTAATACAAGTATATACATGTGTACTAGTCTCAACTTGAAAATAGATCCCGTGACTTTTTTTGGTCATGTGACAATCGTTCTTGGAAAGGCCGCAAGGAAAGGTGCTTGGGTAGCTGTTCGTATCAGATGTGCACCCCTGATACTCAGAGAATGATACGCTCGACAAGATATATATTATGATAAGGAAAATGTGTTCACAAACTAAGAGCGTTAGGAAAAACATACTTACATTCAAAGCAATTTAGAAGATTCAAGAGAATATTGATATGAGTACTCTTTGATGCGTGACAATATTTGCATTATAGTCAAGTCAATATAAGCAAAATATGCTCTTAAATCAATCGTTTTTGACTATTTAGTTTGCTTATTCATCATAAAGAGCGTATATTCATAATTGCATATTTGTGGAAAGAAAAACGTTATCAAAAGCCTGTCTGCTAGCATTTGAAAGAAGATACCAACTATTTTAGCATGTAACAAAGATATGTAATCAACGTAAAATTACACATCCTTGGAACACAATCATATACATTATACGATTACAAGATTTAGATAAATTATGTATGTTTGTTTTCTACCTTAATGGATAATTGTATAACAATTTTCGTGGTTTAATTGTGTTTTCAGCATTTAATGAATAATCGCAACCAGGAAATTGCAAAAACATGTTTGCATTTCCCTTGATGTAGTTGATTACATCAAATTATCATCATTCGTGACTGGGATGACCTACACGTCACTCCATTTTGTAAGCACGAATCATTTCATCAGCTTTCTCATTGACATAGAGTACGCCATTCATGAGGCACGCACCCCATGGATCCTTCACAGGGGGCTGTAGCTGGATAATACTCCACTGTCCATTTGCACTGAGGAGCTGAAGACGGTTGTTGTCACTGTCAGCAATCAGTGCTGCACCAGCATCATCGGTGGCACAGATAAAGGGACGGTTGAGATGGCCAGGTCCTCTACTGCCTTTGCATCCAGTACTGGATTGCAGATGACCGCTTAGAGAGAATATGTCGATTCTATGGTCAGCGTATAAGCAGACATAGAGGAGGTTATTCGCAAAGCACAGAGTTAAAAAATTTCCTTTTGTCCCATTGACCGAAAACGAATGGCATTGCTTCCATTCTCCCGCATGCTCATAAACATGTATGGTCGTGGTTCTTGCATTTGCGGCATAGTACCGGTTTTGATGACGCACAACACCTGTAAAGAGGCCTTCGAGAATTTTCGTCACACAAACACCTGTGACAGTAGAAACATAATGCAGTTAAATTAAAAATATGCAAGCCAGTTTTGTTTGAGATTCAATCCATACTTACTGCCATATATATTGCACAGGAAAACAAATTGCATTTTATAATAAAATCATATTATAAACATATTTACACATGAATCGTCATTACAACAAACGAACATCTATTATCAAATGACATGATTTAGTTTACGTTAAAATAAACATTACACTGGTTTGAGGTTATTGTGAAATTGTGTTGAAAGAACATTTAGAACAACATGATCGGTAGAAATCTACATTCAATGGCAATAGTATATTATAAATAGGCCAATATAACTATCAATGCATCAAAATAAAGTATTCTCTGTTGATACTCACCATCAGATTTTATGTGGTACAAACCGTGGACTGCCGCAACCATTAGATCCCCATTGAGCATGTCACATACATCATACATCAAGCCAATGTCGTCCCGCCTCTGTATGCCTTTTACTCGCGTTGGCCTGGCATCGTACACTGTGATACCGTAGGTGTGACATTGATAAAGCTTATTACCAATGTTCCGAAGGCGGAATGGAGAGCCTCGTAATGCCAGATATCGATAGCGCCTCCATCGCCTTCTGTCCGTCATCTCAAGTGAGGCATTAGTGATATTTTGTTGAGCCTTTGCACCACAAGTGAGTTAAAAATGTTGGAAATTATAAAATAGTGAGCAATACAATGATAACATATTTTCAATTTAATTAAAACAATGCAATAAAGTATATCAAAATATTTGAATTGTTATTGATTGGGATCACTAATTAACGAATACAATATATCACTATGTACATGTAAGACACGTACTCTATAGATATAAACTACACGTGTCAAACTAATATACAAGGGTATGCTTTGTGCTTTGCTGTAATAAAATATTTACATGCTAAAAATGAATACAAGTCCGCTTAAAACGTAAGAGCTAACTGCTCTATAGTTTGGTTATTCAACTCGGGTAGATATATGTAGCACACATATTTTATACAATGAATTACAATTCATTTATAATGCATTTTGATTCCGGCTAAGATCGTAATTTTGTTAACAATATACAATTATAATACATCGACGTAGCAGTTTGCCATGTTATCATTTTATCATTAATAATAAGTTAAGGACTTGGCTCTAAAACTTTTTGAAATTGAAATATTGATGCTTACCTTTTGTAAGATATTACCTCCGTTAATTTCAAACGTAACAGCCTGCGCGCTCCAATCCTTCAAACGTTGAATTCTGATTGTGAGACTTTCAATAACCATGTCCGGAGATATAGTTTTTCTGACCAGACCTTTTGCCTTTTCTACTTCACTGCCACCGTCGGTTGCTAGTTTTGGATCTTTCTTGATGGTTGCAACAAATGACTGGTATTTCGTTTCAAGTTCAAGAACTCGTTTTTGGTGCTTTGATAGCTCTCGCTCAAGCAGAGATAAATATTTATCAGTGCCCGCTAAGATATCATTGTCGATACGGTTGAATTTATTGTTCACTTCCAGTATGCACTGGGCGCGCAATTCTTTGGATTGTTGGAGAGTCTTAACTTGGATGTCTTGGGTATTCTTCTTCTCGGCTTGGAGTTTGCTAATGTATTTGTGAAAGTCATTGATCTTTACTTTTAGACTGTCTATCTCAGATTGAAGCAGTGTTTTGACCCCCTTGTTCTTAACTGATAATTTCTCGATGTGATGATCTTTTGCAAAAGAGGTGTTGAGGTGAATCCTTTTGCATGGACTACAAAGCCACTGTTTGCATTGTACACACCAAAACGCTATATCATTGCCATTACAGAGTTCACATTTCTTTGATGCAGTGACAATGTGTTTGGGAGGGGCTGAAGGCTCAGGATATGTCAAAGCAGTTGCTTCTTCCAATTTACGATTGAATTCCTCTTCCAGATCCTTGAATGCTTGAACAAATTTCTCCGTTTGAAAATCATGGACGATTTGATCTACATCACAAAAACTTTTGCAGATTGGACATTGCAATTTTGATCCTTTGGTTAGCTCGTGTATACATTTTTCACAATACGAATGACGGCAAGGTAAGAGCTTCGGGTTAAAAAAAACCTCAAAACAAACAGTGCATTCTGTTTCCCTTTCCGCCGAAGCCATGTTCTTCTCCTAATGCATCCTCACATGTGATTCAATGGAACCTTTCTGCTAGTAACAGTAAATATTTCATCCGTTTTAAAACAGATGATTTAGCTGCATTGAAAAATCAAAGCGTGTTACAATTAATTTGAATTAAATGAATGATCATTAAATAAAGCAGCGGCGACTGAAGTAACGTAATGGTTTAGTATTGCCATAAATAAAACTAGTAAATGTATTTTAATGTCTTTACAACATATTATACGATCATATTACTTAAGTGGTCTCATCGAAATAATGTTTCTATCAATGAACGTGTGCATTTAATATACTTGACATTGCGTGGCAATTATTCATAGTGCTCCGATTGAATAATTACTGTTTTATCGTTTTATATCCCTGTTATCAGATATCAGTTTATGGATTCGACATTGTGTGGCGTCTTATTTTTTATATGGTTGAATACATTACCATATTTAATTTAGTAAAGCTACATGTATATGCGATGAGTTAAGTAAAATAAATGCACATTTCTACAGAATAATCATAAATTTGCATTTTATATCACATTGGATTAAGTGTTCATAAAGTGAACACTTATAAAAGCGCACGTAACATCATTTAATCAGTTCGTCAAGTGTAACCTTGATTTTAACATGCTCGTATCAATAATTTGATATGCTTTATAATACAAACATAAGTACACTCAAACAGTTGAGCATGTGCACTGAAAATCAGCTAAATTCATTTGATTTTATGTCTTCGTAATTTATATTGTCCTTCATGAATTATCAAAAAGGGGTGCCAAGTAAAAATGGTGGTCGAAGGAGATTAAAATCAGTAGTAGGCTACTTTGGTGTTTGTAGTTTCTAAGAAATAAAAATGAGTATTTTACAAAAAAAAATACATTATAAACATATCGTTATTGATGTTATCATATATTGTTTATTGTGACCCGTGTCTCTTCTTAATAGGGTCTTTGTGCGCCTCGCCCGCAAGGCTATTTTCAAAGTTTACCCATCGATGAGCATGTTTAAAGAATAAGGTGTAACAATGAAAATTGGTTCTCAAGAGTAAAATGATATTTTTGGTAAATAAGTCATAGGCTCAAGCTAGGTTCGAGGTGGTTCGATAAGAATCAAATTGTGTCCTTATAAAGATGAATATAAATGTAAAAAAAGGTGCATTGCATACCTGAGACATCCTTATTTCCAAAGTATCAATACGTTTCTGACATTGATTTGATTAAACAACAAATGTTGATGTGATAGTTCTGGACAATTCCTTTATGGTGAGTGATTCGGTGACCGATTTAAGTCTACGTTGATGTCGGTGAGAGGCCTAATGATATTGAAAAAAATGTTTTAAACGGGAGTTGATCTTGGTCGAGTGTGTATTATCTTTATTTAATTAGAAAGTAAACCTTTTGAACGTTATAGCACATTAATGTTAGCAGCGATATCACAAATGATCAAGTTATTACGCATACCGACCTAAATTATAACAAATACATTTTTGTTTGAGCCGGGGCATGTCCTATTTTTCATATAGCTAGGCAGTGATCTTTACATTATGTAACATGTTATTAAATTCGACAACATGCTTTTACATATAATGCAGAGTAACAATATCAGTCAGTACATACTATTGTTTTTATTAAATTTCAAGTTATCGGAAAGCCTTTATAGGTAATGTATATTGTGATTAAAATATGCAAAACACGTTTGTATGAAATGTATGTGAAGAAGAATACACAGCAAAATACACATCAAAATACACACAGCAGAATACACATCAAAATTAGAGACCGACCAACAGTCCGAAGAATTGGTCGACGCATTTAACCGCATCGACCATAATATTCTCACGGGTACTGATGAATATTCGTATATTATATCAGACTAAAATGTGAATTTCGAATAACATTTTAATTAAATGATATTGTATTTGTCCATCCAGACCGGTTTTGACCGGCATGATCTTCTTCGATAGAAATGTATTCAAAAATTTATTCTTAAAATAACTAAATAATGATATAAACTGCTCACCTAGAAAATCAAAATGAGAGCACAAACACTACAACATACCATACCAATAATCAGTTAAGCAAATCTAAACCTAACTCATAGCTCGAACACAAATATTTTCAAACTAACAAATGTTTTGTCACTATTCAGGAATTGTAATCAGTAAAATGCCTTGTCGTTTTCCGTCCACTTTATTTTAAAACGCCTTATAACTTTAGAGCCTATCAAACTTAGACCTATAGAGTTGCCTCAGATTGAACTTTTCCTTAGGATTCCACTCTTTGATTTGATTAACAACGCTAATATCATTATCTTCCTCATTGTGATGAATAGGTGTCGCTTTGACTAAGTAGACACCGGTCGGATTGACTCTACATGTAAAGTTCTGACTTCCTTTGAATTGACCTAGTTTTTCGTTGTCAAATACCTGTAATTTTGAACAAGAAGTCATGGTAAAATCTACATATGTATGCTACATTTCCAACAGGATATAGCTTAAATGAAATCGTGCAGGTGTCTTACAAAGTGAAGCAAAACTATATCATGCAAGTCTTTTAATTGACACAAACCTCTATAAAATTGAATATATCATCATTGTTTGATGCGTATTAAGTATAATAATTATCTAAAAACGAGGGCACTCAACGATATATTTTTTTTTCTTATATTCATCAAAATATTTATTCTGAAGTTCCAAGCAAGAAAGGCAGAAAAGCTATTGCAAGCAAATTTACAATCTCCTACCAGAATAAAGATTTCAAGAAATCAAATGTGTTTGAGGTTATTCTTTCACAAATTCGTTTACAGAGACAAAATTTAGTGATAGGTGCATTGGTTTATGTACTTATAAACATAATCCTAGAGTAAATTAATCGCTTCGAAAAAATCTTTGTTCTGTTCTGAAAAAGTTGCAAGCAAGGAAGAGCTGCTACAATAATAAACATTTACCCGAATAAATAGTTGAATGCCCCTCTAAAAGGAGCGGGCTAGAAAATATAATACAGTTAGCACTTAAACATTAAATCAGATATATGCACCTACCTCTACTATATCGTATGTAGTATCATTGCGTAGACCGACGTCGGCTAACATTGTGGTAACTTTAAGGGGATATCCGCCGTCTTGCGTATAGAGGAAAGCAATGGCTAGGCTGCCCTTAGGTGATACTTTGCGAGTCCAGATCGAGAGCTTGTTATCAAACTGCAAAATTTAAGTTATGATATAGATAAAAAGTTATATCTATTCGCGATTAGAGTTCGAAGATAAAACAATGGGTTCAGACTTGGTGATATATTATTTTATATTAAATATTTGTGTTCATGTGTGCTTATATTAGTCTATAAAGAATTAATCAGGCTAACAAAAAGAGATAATAGATATCAAGAAATATTCTCTTTTGCACCAATAAACTTTCATTTAATTTAATTCATCGGATAGCTAATATAGCTAATTGAGCCAATTACTCTATCAAACCAAACACATTGAGAGTACGCTCTGCCGAATCAATTTTTTTCTCATTCAAACAAAATTGTTTATATTGAATATCTGAAAATAAATTCACATTAAGAAGGTGAATCCTACCTACAATGTGTTAAAATAAACAAAGTTAATGTTCAAATCGAATAAATTGTATAAAACTAGTTACATTGTTGATTCGGTGTCCCTGAATCCCAAGTGGATCCTGATTTATGGCGATAACTCCTTTGTTTTGTAGAATATCACGTGACGATTTCCGGATGTGACGTAGGTCGACTGACATAAACATAGGTGATGCCAAAATGGCGTACATTGCCATTTGTACTCGCTCTTGGTCGTAGCTTAGACCGAAGTTACCGATGACGACCTAACCATAATAATATAAACTACAGATTTGATCAAATATATAATTATAACCCATAGATTTTATAATTTTGAAAAATCTTAAAATAATAGTTTTTTTTTGTTGAAATGATCTAGGTTTTGGAATTCCGCTTAGCCAGATATCATTTATCATTGTTACTTTTAGTACAACCTATGCACTATAGATTGGAGATTCTAAAGATTGTGACTTATGCAATATCTTATTTAATATGTTTATTATTTATTGCTGAGTGTTCATTTTCTACCTGATCTGGATCATTCGATACCCCAGGACCAGCAACTCCGCTTAAGTTGTCCTGATTATCTCAAAATATTCTATCATGTCTACATATAACTTAACAATATAAAACCCTCATTTAATGAACATGCCTGATCGAGATCATTCCACGCTCCCGGCCCTGCCGGGAGCGTAGGCCACTGAAGTTACCAGGGTCATCACAAAAATATTCGATCATGTCTATAAATTTCCCAATAAGAAGCAAATTTTATAAACGTTGCTAGTATATACCTGATCAGGATCGTTCCAAGCTCCCGGCCCAGCAACTCCGCTAAAATTGCCAGGATCATCCCCGAAATATTCGATCATTCCGAGGACACTGCCCCAGCTGTCATAGATGTCGGTCAGCTGACGAAAGACGTTGCAGGTTTCGGCGATGAGCGTTTGATTAGGCTGTTAAAATTCAGAAATATCCAAAACATAAGGTAAATAAACTTATAAATCATTTCAGCAAAGCTCAAACCATACGGGCATAACAAGTCCTATGGACGTCTTAATCACGTCTTTAACGTCCATTTGCGTCGAAAGGACATTCTTAGGCCGCGTCTAGCCGAGAGTAATAAGAGTGGTCAAACCTTTATATAAAGAACTGACCATCCTTATTACCATGTCATATATTTAATAGCAGGTTTGACCATGGCATGGGCTAAACCATTAGCATGTAGAAAACTCAAATGCGATGCAAGTCTCAAACGTCGTTTCCGATATTTACAGCTTTAAACTTTATATTTTTACATATTACTTAATGCAGCCTGAATCGACTTGCCTTTCCGCCATGAGCACTTTCATACATTGGCCATTCACAGGAATAGATGATGTGGCGACCAGTCGCGTTCAATGCACGTTTCATTTCGGGGAAACCTGTCAAGACGAACCATAAGATTATAATATCTTTATAACATTACTTATGATGTGTATTTCATTTCTAGTTTTCGGAAATGTTATTACCGAATATGAAAATATGCTATCCATTTAGATTAGACACAGATTCTTTTTCACATCTAAAATTGCAGTCCACTCCCCTCTCTCTCTCTCTCTCTCTCTCTCTCTCTCTCTCTCTCTCTCTCTCTCTCTCTCTCTCT
>LQRL01055288.1:2329-14510 GCA_001703475.1 Hydroides elegans
AAACTCAAAGCGTTTCAGTTGCTTATATAAAATTGTTGCAAAAGTTTGCAAATTAAAACAAACAATAATAAGTATCGATACTAACAAAAAGTTAGAAGCAACGTACTGCAAACAATAGTTGCTTGGTTAATGACGAAGTGTCTTTCAAAAATGAAGTAAAAACAACATGAGTTTGTGTTAATATATACATTTAAAACACGTGACGAGGTTGTCTTTTTCAGTATTTTTGAACAAGCCATTGACAAGCCACAAAATGCATCTGTTTTATTTTCAGATTTTATTATTTGGGATTAGACTTTCAGAATCATTTTAAAATCAGTTTGCAACAATGAAAATCTTAACGTTGAATATTTGCTTACAATTAGTGATTCGGCCCCTAGCTCTAGTCGATTAGGCTTCTTACAAAAACTATTTCGGCCCCTTTTAAAAACTTATTCGGACCCTTGTAAACTTTTTAAGATCCTTGAAAAAAACTTATCCGGCCTCTTGCAAAAACTTTTCAAAAAAGCATTACATATTTATTGATACTACATTCGTTGCATTTCTTGTATATTTGTGATATAAAATGAATATTCATTTCTAATTAAATTCTCTGCAATTTATGCCAAGCATTTTAATGATTTTGTGAATAAAATGTTGCCATTTAAAATAGAAGGGAAATTGAGTCACCGTTACCAGTTTTTGGTTACTATTATTTGTCATGGAAATAGCATTCTATCGCAAACACAAAAAGATAACACCTAAGCATGTTGAAGATTTCTTGTGTTGGGTAAAAAAGTATATTTCATGCTATTTCATTCTATTGAAAATAGTGAGTGAGCTAAAACCCGATCATCACTCAACTGATTTGCCCTCCTATCCATTTATTTACTTATATTATACATGTAATATTGTGTGATATGCTTTTGACATCTTTTTAAGCGCGTTGAAGTTAATGCGAATCGAAAATATGTTTTAAAATTGGTAAATTCATACATGTTGACTGAAGTCACAATGAAGCATGTGTGTTTTTGCATATATGGTTCTGCAGTGAGGCTTTTGACATGCTTAATTGCAATTACAAATGACAGTTAGCATTGAGTAATATGTAAGTAGCTCTGATTAAAGGCCAATATATTTTAAATCTCATATTCATGCAATAGATGATAACATAATTATAAGGCATTCAGTGTTTTCAATTGCAAAACCTTTATAGATTTTCATTTCAAAATTCATTCAAATTATTAGATATAAACACCCCCCAAAAAACTGCCAAGGACAAGCAAAATAATGGAGCATTAAGATTAAACTCGATTTATTTTCATTTATTGCTATTGCATGACATAAAAACAAACAACTCAAACGCCTTGTATTTTTTAGGTTGTTATGTCAACATTTATTGATAGAAATATGTTTTCAACACAAACAAATGTTTGATTATATTTGGAAATGTGGAAAGAGGCCGAATAGGGGCTGAATCGACCAGACATGAAGGTCGAATTGGTTTCAGTGGCCGAATCTACTTCCAAAAAACAGGGGCTGAATCGAACAATTAGGGGCTGAGTTGGTAGGGGCCGAGTTTGGGAAGGGCCGAATTGACCAATGACTTTTTCAGTGGTTCCGCTTAACCACATGTCTTAGATGATTTGTCAACAAGTTATTGGATTGCCGGATTATTCCGAAAGTATTTGAGTGCCTTTTAGTTATGAGGGTACGGGCACTTTTATGTGATTTCAATTCGTAACTTGTAGCCCCGTTCTTTCTACCGTTTTGAATTGGCACAAAAAATATACGGATGGACAGTATTTAAAGCTTTATTCAATTTTGGAGCTCAATCGGGGTCTTTATATTTCTAACAAGACCCCAAATTATTTTCCGGAGATACGTCTGTTGAACTTTGTTGTCTTTCCAAGTTTGTTCACTGGTGTTTGGAAATTGAGACGACCTTATACTGGTAAATCGAATAAAGGTTTAACGTATATATTTTTTATCCAACACAATTTACACAATTTTTGGAAAAATGTATATATTTTTTGGGGTAAACATCTTAAATAGTGAGGTATTTCTCTAAATTGGTGCACACTTTGGACAATTTCTATAAAATATCGTATTTTCATTGAAAAACTGCACATACGATATGTTTGTTTAGCTTCCAATTTTGGGAAAAAAATGTTTCCATATAGTCAACTATACATTATAATTATGATGTTTGCACTTGGAATTAAATTTTTGCAGATTAAGGTATAATGCAGCAAATATTTATGCACTTGGATCACTGCTTTCAACGAAAATGCATAATTTTCGCCGATGTTACACTTATTTGGGCAAGGCAGAATGCAATAAAACTAAATATATATTGCATCCTCAAATTATGAACGCATTTTGATAAAAGTTAACTTGATAGGCTCACCAATTTTAAGAAAAAAAGAACTTTTATCAATAAAATTAAACCGGTTGAGAATTGTAGCATTGGTCTCAACAATTGCAGATTTATTACCAGCATAATCACACTCAATCAATGTCAGTGTGCGTCGATAGCTATATTGGCATCAAACAGCCTATGTAAACAAATGTTTTTTTTCTCACTTGACTTTCTCGATTCATAGCATTTAATACGTTTCAACATATCAGCTAAAACGTTCCAAATAAAATGGTACGCTTTATCTAAAAATATACATACGCTAAGTAATGGATGTATGATTTATGACTCATTTGGATTAACTCAATTTTTGATATTAATCGGTAGATAATTCAGTAGTTTTCGAAAAATAAATATTGACTAAAATCTTAATCAGGGTTTTAATCTTAAACATCAAGGAAATGTTCCTTAGCGTATATCACATTATTCATTTTAAACATTGTATACATGACCTCTATAATAATCACGTTTTCCTAGACCGAATCACCAACCTAGAGCAGGAATTAAGAAACTAGCTAGTCGCTTGGATATACTTGAGCTCTGCACCCAAAATGAGCTGGAAGGTGTCATAAAAAACTCAAGCAACTCCTCTTGTGAACTCGACCCCATTCCGACACCGTTAGTTAAGAAATGCCTACCTGTGTTTTTACCTATTTTGACGGATTTAGTGAATCTTTCTCTTAAAACTGGATGCTTTCCCACCGCTTTGAAAACCGCTATGGTCAGGCCCCTTTTAAAGAAATCGAATTTGGATCCTAATGTTCTGAAAAATTTCAGACCGGTCTCGAACATTGCCTTCATATCAAAGCTCATAGAAAAAATAGTGGTTAAACGTCTCGATAACTACATGGTTTCCAATGGTTTACACGAACGATTCCAGTCCGCATACCGGAAGCACCATGGTACGGAGACGGCGCTGGTGAAAATACACAATGACGTCCTCCGCTCGCTCGATGACAAACGCGGGGTCGTCCTCGTGATGCTCGATCTATCAGCCGCCTTCGACACCATTGACCATGACATACTACTGGATCGCCTCCGGTCGCGGTTAGGTGTCGAAGGTGTTGCGCTCCGATGGATAGAAGAATACCACAAGGGCAGAACTCAGGCGACAGTGATAAAGGGATGTTCTTCGGACCCACTTCCGCTCGAATTCGGTGCTCCACAAGGGTCAATTGTTGGTCCGGAGGACTACAAAATATATACCCTTCCCGTCGGAGACATTACGCGAAAACACGATATCACATTTCATGGATACGCCGACGACTCAAGCAATTATACCGCATTCAGTTTGAATGATAAAGACGATTTTGTCAATGCGTTGCGCAAAGTCAAACGGTGCACTAGTGACATCAAAGCGTGGATGTCCCAAAATAAGCTTAAACTGAACGAAACGAAGACCGAAGTCCTCATCATAGCGCCTCCAAAGCATACTCCTCGGTATCAAAACACGGAGATACGGATAGCCGATGCTGTTGTCAAAACTACCGATAAAGCCAAAGGTCTAGGCGTTATGTTTGACATTAACATGAAAATGGTCACCGAGATAGATAACCGATGTAAATGTCTCATGTTTCACTTGCGAAGCATTAGAACAATACGTCGATTCATCACGAAAGATGCTTGCGAAAAACTGGTTCACGCCCTTATATCCTCCAGACTCGACTATGCCAACTCCCTACTGTATGGTCTCCCTAAAAACACAATAAACAAACTTCAAAATGTGCAAAACATTGCGGCCCGCATCATTACTGGCGCTAGAAAATACGATCACATTACACCGGTCCTCATCTCTCTACATTGGCTTCCAGTAGTGTCTCGAATTGAGTTCAAAATTCTATGCATGACTTTCCAAATTGTTCACGGACATGCCCCCGCCTATCTCAAGGACCTAATAGTTCAGCAGAAATCAAGCAGATGTCTTCGATCATCATCAAAACTTAATTTGATCATCCCTAAATCACGAACAAAAATGTACGGGGATAGGTCTTTTTCTGTAGCAGCGCCTCGCCTGTGGAATAATCTGCCTGAAAAGCTTCGCGCTCAAGAAAAATACCCTGCTTTTCGGAAAGAACTCAAAACTTACCTTTTTAGAACAGCATACAAATTATAATTTGGTTTTTAGTAGTGTTGCTTAACTATTAAGTGTTTTTTTTTCAGTTAGTAAAGTTGTATAAATATCACTATAAGTAATGTCCTTTTGTATTTTACAGTATAATTTTCTAGTCATGTTATGTCATTAGGTAGTCTTTAAGTTTGGTAAATGTTTTTAATATATTCATAAGTGATGCCATTAAGCCCTCTTCTAGTCATGTTATGTCTAACGCAGTCATTAAGTACACCTACAAGCGTTCATTTAATTGCTCTTGTTTTGTAATGTCCTCATGTATAGTTTTACGCAACGTGTGCATTTTTAGTTTTTGTAAGTGTCTGTGAATAATTTAGAAACAGGCACGTAAAATCACTTTATTATTATTATTATTATTAAGACAAAGCAACAACACATTGAGGGTAATATTTATTTTTTATTTTACTTATAGGTAAACAAATTTTCAGAAATAAATCTTTCGTACGTTAAAGAAAGCTACACAATAGTTCTTTTAATCCATTCAAATATTGTATTGCTTGTGGTAGTCAAATAAACGTTAACAGATGGTTGCAAAAACATGAATGTGCTAGCACAAGCCCGCATAGAGGAAACGTAAAGGTAACCGTAACTGATATATGTATTCCTTTTAAACATTTGGGATATATCAAACTAAACTGTTAATAGTTAATTGTGCATATTCACGACAAAACGTATTTTGATACGTAGAGACACATCATTCAAAATGTCATATTTATGAATAGCTTGTGCATTAAATCGTTCATAATCAAAATTAATATAGGTCAAAATGTTAATCTCAATGAGGAATTAAGAAACATCAAGACAAATCAACAAAATATGGAGGGTAAATATAACTCTTATTAAGAATGCACACAATAATATTGCATATTTTATGTAAGATTGACTGATTCAGGATATGTGAACGTTCTTTGAAATGAATATTTGTATCCTAGATACATATATTAACTATGCAAATTAGACGACATTACTCATGTTAGTCAAAATAGTTTCTAAAACAGTCGAAATTGAAAATATAAACAAGGCAGCGCAAGCGAGCATGCAGCATTAGATTTCCATTAAGTTTGTTTCACTCATTTTGCTTACTTGTATTTTCAAACGGCATAAAAACGGTTCAATCAAAACGCTTATTTAGAAAACAATAGGTTATTTATTTTTAGGGAATATAGAAAACATAAATGGGGTGACTAGACCTCTTGCTTTTATCAAGTTGTTGAGTTCAATATTTATTAATCTTCTAAAATCAAATATATTAATAAATAATTAATTAAATAATAATTAATAAAATAATTAATATACTTTATTTATACAACATTGCACAAAGAGTCATTCAACATATTTATTACAGTCGAAATTGAAGAGAAAGATATGGCGGCACAGGCTCGCATAGCTGATCTTGAAAGTAATTATATGGTTCTGTTTTCATTTCACATAAATTGTTTAAGACAATTCATTTTTAACGATTGGTCGCTTTTGTCAAATTCACTATCTTATTTTTATATTCAGTTATATTTTATATTATTTTCTATTCACTCTAACTATTTTATTAAAAAAAATAAGATTCAAACATATCTTAAGACTTTGCTTTAAATATTTATAACGATATAAATGTAATATCATTTACATTTCAAGATCAAAATGCACATCTCAATGATGAGCTGAGTAACGTTAAGACAGAGCAACAACGAATCGAGGGTAAATATTACTGTATAATATTCTAAATATCATTAAGGAGTGAATTTAATAAACAATATATATATACAGCTGATATTTCTTTATCATTTTAAAATTATCGTAATACCTAAATGGTTAAAGCTGTATGCGATTAAGATTTTCTGATTCGTTACAAATGGACATTAGAAAGCAACACAAAAATATGATATTTAATTTTGGCAAGTTTTTTTTCAGTTGAATAGAATTTATTAGAAAAGTCAAATAATATATTGTTTTCAGCCGAGATCGAAAATAAAAATGACGAAGCTCAAGCCCGCCTAGACGAACTTGAAGGTAATTAAAACTTATAATTATTTTTTTTGAAATATAATTTAAAGTATTCAGTTTATTGTTTTACCTCAAAAACATAAGAAAGACTAATTATATTATCATAAAGCATATATAAAACTTTGGTTGGAATATATTAAATATTATTTGATGATGATATCAGCATCACATTTAGGGTACTTATAGCTGTAATAGTAGCTGAATTTAGAATTTAATTCTGATAATTAGCCATAATTGTTTAGATATTTTTTATTCAAAAGAGAATAGAAGGCTATTGATAATAAACAATTTGTGTTTTTATTTTATATTTTAAATGTCACATTTTATCGAAAACGTGTTGATTCATTCGCCAATTCAACAATATAATTGGTTAACACAGGTTTTACAAATAAAGTTATCGATCCTATTCTTATATAACTGTTTATTGATTGTTTTGATAGGTAAATCTATCATATTTTTCGTTTCAATATGTCAAAATACCGATGTCTTTGCAGAATTGAGAAATATCAAGACAAGTCAGCAACAAATTCAATGTATTTATACAAATTTTCCTATGGCTAAATTTAGGCTATATTACATGATATTGCAAATAACCGTCCGGCCAAATTACGACTTTCTTTTTCTGATTATTTCGTTGAGAAACATCAAAAATGTTATTGATGCTGTATTTAACTATAAATAGGGTTAAAAAGAAACGATCGTATTGGTATTTTTATTACAGTCATAAATAATAACCGTCTTATTGTTTATAGTACTTGAATATTTTAAGCAAACCGTTCTTTATATTTGTTTTCTCAGCAGAGATTCGGGAACTGAATGAAACAACACAAGCTCAAATCCAGCAACACGAAGGTATATAAATTAATTTATAATATACTTAATATACTTTCTTTCCCTCTTATATGGATTTTGAACACGAGCACAGCATGTGCTTAGGTTTTGTCGGCTCTTCACAGTGTCCTAAGTCTGGGTCATCAGTCAGCTTCAAAATGGCAAATTTGCTAGGAGATGAGATCGGGTCAAACACCGAGGCGATAGTCAGTTTATGTCTCCCTGTTGTCCATATGTCGTTCCACATGAGCTTTCGTTTTTTTCCCCACAGCTTCTTGGGCTTTCACGTGCACTGCACTGGTGTGTCATTGTTTTTGGTTTAATACGTTACTTGGTTTAATATTGCCCATATGACGTGAGTAGTTTGAATTTAGATGACTCAATAATTATTTTGTGAGAATGGAAACACGAAATATTGTTCAATATTCAGAATTTGTAACAGAATTGGTATTTTTACCTAGAATACAAAAACATAACTCTTGAGTTTGCATAGCGGGACGGGAAAATTAAGTGTCAGTCGTGTATAAGTCGAATCTACAACGGAGCCGTTTTTATTGAAGTACACATTAACTATTTAAACATACATTTTTTTAGAATAATTTCGTACTTAACCCTGCTTATAATTATCAATTATAAAGGCAAAACTGTTAATCTCACTGAAGAATTGAGAAACATCAAGACAAAGCAACAACAAATGGAAGGTATGTATAGGCCTTTCAATGATATAGTTTTCAAAGATATGTGTTTTCAAATAATATAGTAGACTTAAGACTAGGATTACACGATCATATAAAACTTTTTCAATATATTTTTTGCATGTGGTAAATGATTAGTGTTGAGTGGGTTAATGTAGCGTTTACTTATTCAATATATATGAACATACTTTGAAATGAACATAATTATACGTTAACTAAAACCAAAACTATACAAGTTGGATAATATTGCTTATGTCAAAATCAATATTTATGCTATCAATAAATCAATAATTTTTACTATCTATGCTAAAGACGAATCGACAAAGAAACAAACTCCGGTAATAAATTTATATTTACAGCCCAGGTTTACAGCCGAGGTCACGAAGAGTGCCTTGAATATTTTTACTAAGTTTTCTTATAGCTACCAACCGTTTAAAGACATAAGATAACTATTATATGTTTTAGCCCATATGTAGATAATAGCTCGTACAAATGTCAATATATATTTGAATAATCATCCGTATTTAAGAAGCAACAAAATAAGTACTATATGGTTTAAGCAAATTATTTGTTATTTCCATACAATTGGTAAACAGAGTTAATCAATATTTGTTATTACAGCCAAGATCTTTGAAACAGACCAGGCTTTTATAATATTTTCCCCATTCTCATCAAGTCGTTTTTGAATATCGGAATGTGCAGATTATGTCGCTTTTCTGTAAATATACAACAAAAACTTGATAGTTTCACTACAAACATATTTTTAAAACTTATTGATAAATGACATCTATTATAATTATGTTTCATTTAGGCCAAATAACAAATCACGGTGAAGAATTGAGAAACGTCACGACGAAGCAGCAAGAAGTTGAGGGTAATAATATAATAATACTTCATATGTTTTAGGAAAAGATGGGAATTTTTTGCCCGCGGGAAATGGAATGCGCAGACCGAAGGCGCAGCCTGTGGTCTGCCAATTCCACTTCCCAATAAATTCCAATCTTTTCCTAAAACATACGAAGTATTGTTTTTATTACATGTTTTTTTACCAATTTATTTGTTCAAATTGTTATTTTTTATCATGCAGTAACCTATTTGATAGAAATGGTTATCCATTCGCTTAAACCAAATAACGTGTGTCTATTTAATGATGTCACTAATGTGCAATCAAAAATAGTTCTTCATTTCTCTGTTATGAAGCATTAACTTAACTTTAGAATATCAAATGCATTTAAAGTATTACCTCATATATGTGTAATCAATATCTAAAATGTTTTCAGCACAAAAATATCAAACAAACTTTTTATTTTCTAAAATCCGTTCGCGTATTGATTTATCATAACAAAACGTTTCATCAATGAACAACACACGTGACGCAATATCGTAAACAATTCGTAGTAAAAACATGTGGGTGTGGTTTGGTATTATTTATGTTTGACGCAACAACTGGAAAAATACGGAAATTTATTGCCCTCAAATTTTCACTATGTTTATTACAAACACAATCAGGCAGACATGTAATAATAACTCTTAAAAAGACTGAATGTATTAACCATATATATATATGCAGAGGGTATAAGCTTAATTTTAATTGCAGGGCTCTGTGCAACAATGTGCTAAGTAGTCTTACCATGAGTAGCCAAATTAAATTGCAATGTGTCACCTGATTAGAGATCATGTTATATGTTCAAATGATGCAACAAAATCAATGCGGTTATAAACATGTTATCCTTTGGCCGCTAGCAACGCCTTATTCAAATGACAAATTTCAAAACATTTAATGCCTAATTCCCAAAAACTTCAATTTTAAACTTAAAACCATATTACACATTGCCCTTTAATCATAACATCAAGGCATGCAATAAGCAGCTCCGATAAATATAAACCTCATTGTTTTAGATAATTTGTTCTCTTAACTAATTCAGAGATTTTAGATACTGAATGATCTGTGTTCCCATGTAACACTTCATTTAAAGTTTCAAATAGATAAGTTTAAATTTATTTTAAAAATCGTACGCAATTTAAGCAGTAAAAACAATATGATGTGACTTAAATATTTCAATTTAATATTTTATTCATTAAAGCCATGATCGGAGAGAACAAGGAGGCGACACAGGCTCGCATAGAAGAAGTTCAAGGTAAACTTTATACTATTGCCTTGGTTTATTCATCCGCAAAATTCACCATATCATTTGGTTATATAAGCATCTAAACGTAATTCTAGTTTTACAAATATAATTGACAATCCTATTCTAAAACACTGTGTGTTAAACAGTTTGATAGGTTCATCTATCATACTTATCATTTCAATTGGTCAAAACTCCAATGTCAGTGAAGAATTGAGCGACGTCAAGATAAATCAGCAACGAATCCAGGGTTTTTATAAATATTTTACCATGGCTATGTAAGATTAATCTACATAAACTGCTATTCCAGATAGAAATTTTCTTTTTCTTAATAATACTTAGATAGGTAATATTCATAATTGCTTATTCATCGTATGATTTTTAGCATATTTTCAATTCAGCATAGTTATTTATTGATTATAAAAAAGTACTTTTTGTTACCATTCTAAGTACTTTTATATATATCTTAGCATTTATGTTATATATTGATTATTCTGACAGGTCAAAACGCCGACCTCAATGGGGAATTAAGAATAATCAAGACAAATCAGCAACGAATGCAGGGTAAGTGTAAATATTATAATATAACAAATGACCGTTTCAGACAAAGACAAATAGTAAAATATATATTTTATTTTTCAATAATCCATAATTGTTTATTTGTTGTTTTTTTTTTTGCTAAAAATATACAAGTTAATATTGTTTATCTCGTTTAAAATTAACACTTGATCATCGTTTATATCCTTTACAATTTTGTTTTATTCCGTTCTAGATATTCATATTATTGCTACTTCATTAGGTTTATAATCATCTGTGTGATGTTTTAATCATACTGATTTTTACTAAGGTCAAAACAACAATCTCAATCAAGAAGTAAGAAATGTCAAGACAACTCAGCAACGAATTCAGGGTAATTGTAAATATTTCACAATGGCTGAAATAATGTTATATTACATGATAATACGGATGACAGTTCCAGACCAGACCAAGCACAACATAAACACTTAATTGCAACTTTCAATTATCAATGATTGTTTTTTTTTTCTTTGGTGCTACTCCTTAATTTAATTTATCCCTTTCACAATATACACGTCAATATCGTTGATCTCTTTTAAAATTTATTTTATTGCATTCTGCAGATGTATATCATTATCACTTCTATAATTTGAGTGATGTTTTTGTCAAACCTTTATTAAAATAGGTCAAAACACCAATCTCAATCAAGAAATAAGAACTGTCAAGACAACACAGCAAAGGATTCAGGGTAAGTATAAATATTTATAATAGCTAAATTTTATTACATAATAAACTATAAAACAAATGGCCGTTTTAAACCAAATACAATTTATTTTGTTTCCAATAAAATTGTTAGTTCTTTTGATTTACAAATTAACTGTCCATATAATTCTATGTGTAGTATGTGCAAACATCAATTTATGAATTAGTATTATAAAGATCCGCTCAAATGTTTAAAGTGTTTTAGTACTCGTCACGCCACATGCTGAATACATTGATACTATTTTATTTTCAGCGGAGATTCGGGAACTGAATGACGAAGCTCAAGCTCAAATTCAGGCCCGTGAAGGTAAATCATTTGATTGTGATATTAGAGTGAAATACATAAATATGATCTAATAATACCATTAGGTACCTGGTTTCATAAAGTGCTTTTCCACACATTGTATTTCAAAAATTGTGCTAGGAATGGGTCTTAGTAATCTGTTTGATCAACCATCGATTCCATTTGCCCATGTCTCTGTCGGTATCCATGTTATATCTTCATATAGGAAAACTAATACTTCCGCCGAGAAAAACACATTTGTCTTGACAATCTGGATAACCAGCTTTTGCTCATCTAAGTATGTACAGCCCAATTAAGTCCAAGACGATGATTACATCTACTTTTATGCTGCTTGGAGGGGATCCCATTGAAGTAAAATCATCTTTTTTTCAAGAATGGAGCCATTACTGGTTATTTATATATTTGTTGCAAGGATAAATGGAA
>LQRL01055305.1:0-11456 GCA_001703475.1 Hydroides elegans
ATAGTTTCGAACAAATATGATCATCTTGAAGCCGCGCATGCGGAAGGAATAACTTATATTTAACATAAAATGTTCAACCCTAAGTCGCCATAGTCCATTTTAAGCCAGTTATTACCCATATAAGTTATTGCATCATAAGTGACTTTTTCGTCTCTATACCTAAGCAAGATGTGGCACACTGTCCTTGGACAGTCTTGTTAGATATATTAGAGATATCCAAGACATGTTTTAGGTTTTGTTGGTCCATTTGTGATCATTGTATAATTAATTTATATAGAGCTTAATCAATGTTTGGTTCTTAAGCACGTATAGATTGTGTGACCAATCAGATTGAACGAATTGAAATGGAAATGTTGATTCAAATATACTGCGTTTTATTGATTTTTTTTCTTTCTTTTAGTTAAAAAAACTTTTTAGAAGTTTAAAATTGTCGCACAACTTTTTTCACTGTCGCACAGTTTTCGAAAATGTCGCACAAAAATCATTCGGAATGCGCCCGCTGTTGCACACTCAAATATTTGTAGATAAATCCCTGTATTCAATATTATACTTTAATACATAATTTGATCTTGAATTTGCACATAAACTCTAAGTTTGCGTATACTAGAGCGATTTTCAACGTTTCACCCCCTTTTTATTGGTTAAATATCCGCGAATATATAATTTTCAGGAAATGTCGAACTCCATTATATGGCCACCACTCCACCCATAAACAAGATAGAAGGCTACGAGTAATACTTTCATACCACTACCTTTCACCTTCAAGATTGACAAACCACAAGCTAGTTATTTTTAAATGTTTGGGGAAGTATCCAGGAAGTAAACCTCTTGTCCAATAGATTCGGCGTTTCCGTCCGTCTGTCCGTCATCGATTCTTTTCCAGGTTCTATCTTTGTAACGGATGGTCGTAGAGCCTTGGAAATAGGCTCATATGATAGGTCTTGGCATGTAAATATGCCTTGTGGCAGATCCGACCACCTTAAATTGCCAAATTTGGCAAAAAAGTCCAAAAACAACGGTTTTTCGAAATTTGATCTTTTCCAGGCTGTTTCTTTGTAACGGATGGTCGTAGAGACCTGGGAATAGGCTCACATGATAGGTCTTGGCGTGAATAGTCGACCGTTCTCTTGGTTGTGTGAATGTCTTCTTTAAGGACACCAGCAGGCCAAAAACGAGAATTTAAGCATAACATATATTCTTTAAAAAAAATAGGTTCCTGAAGAATGTTCGCTCGCGCCATCGGCGCTCGCAGCTTATTAAGAATTACCGTGTATGAATTTTGGTTGGACGGCGCGCGAGAAATTTCAACGATATTTGTACAACTGCGAACGTGAAAATTATGCAATTAAAGGTGATGTCTATTAATCTACAAAAGAAGTCGGGCCAGTAAGGGTGCGGCCGGGCCAGTAAGTTTTTAGGGTTACTGGCCCGGAGTACAAGTGTAAATTTTAATAGCTTAAGCGCCAATACTGGTGAGAATAATCGCTTGTTACCACATATGTAATTGTTTAAATATTCATTGAAATAATATTGTTTATTTTTCAGTTGCCGATCTGAGTTTGTTAGGTAATCGACTAGTCTCTGGTACACATTGCTTCATTGAACGAGACAATGGCGGTAAAGTGTGGATACAAGATACAAGGTAAAGTACAAAAGGAAAGATACAGTAACAAAGATACAGACAATCGAGATAATCAAATTGCAGTCACATTGTGCAACTTAAGCGGTGGCCAAGTGGCCAGATGGCTCCTTAAAACTCCGTCGGGTCTCCGGGTTCCGAAATCCGGTGGCTCAAATGGCCACCGTCAATTTTGGAATGATTTAAATAAATTCTCGAGTTTTTGATGGCCACCGCCTTTGAAACCCTTCTATCACATGCTGTATATATTTTAGGCTCTGCTCCGTTTCCTTTATCAAATGCGCTTGGTACTTTAACCCATGCTTGAAAAAAAGGAAAAATAATATCGTTATTAATTTTAATTTGTGCGTTATACATGGAAAAACATTGCTGTTTAGCTTTTGATATTTGTTTCAGCACAAATGGTACTCTCCTTAATTTCCACAAGAAACTTGTTGGCGTGGTATGTACGTCATGATTTTCATTTGTCAATTATTGAGTAACGGTACTATGAATAATATACATCAAATATTGCAAAATTTGTTTTTCATATAAGCTATCAATTCAATATCCGAATGAGCAAATTGTTAAAAATATGATTGTTCAATGATAAAGTCAGTTTTAAGAGACATATATGTATGTTAATACAAAACAATACAATGCATCTTAAGACTTATGGGTTATGAAATGTTTTGACAGAGAGAGGAATTGAAGCATGGCGATGAAATTCACCTCATTTATAAACGAGCGGAAGATCACCTCAGTAGGTTTATGTATTGAATGTTTAAATTAACGGTTATCACAATAAGAAAAATTATTATGTAGGCATTCTATTAAACAAAATATTACTAAAAGTGTATCATATTATAACAGTATTTTGTTCAACTTTCCTATTAGCACAGATTAATATAAAATCAAAATAATTTCAAAACATAACGGAAAGGAGTATATACATTGAAGCATATGTTTGTATAGAAACCTTTAATTGCATTCATGTACACTCTCGTTAATCGGAACCACTCGGGCCCGGTCACTTTGGTTTTCGATAAAGCATGGGTTCCGATTAACAGTAGTAAATTTGTATAAACATACGGTTATTGGATCTTAAAACCGGTTCCGATAAACAGATAGTTCCGATTAAAAGAGTTCCGATTAACAAGAGTCTACTAAATTTATGTTTTGTTGATTTATCTTGAAATATATTGATGCAAAGTTCACAATAAAGTAAATATTTTGTGTTAAAAACAAAAAGTCATATTAATATTTCATTTTTCAGACCTGTCCTACGTTTACCAGGATCTTGAAGAGCTGGCGAAAGAGGAATTGGACATGACAGAGGATTACAGCGAGACGGATAGATCAGGCACCAGTTTAACAATACCTGGTTCGTCAATATTACATCATGTTTTTTACTCAAAAATATAAGGAAGATTTAAATAGTTATAGCTTCATTCCTTGGTTCATACTGTTTATTATTAACCTCATGACATTTTCATTCCATTTGTTGCTTTTAGGAATGTATCGTCCTCCGTTAAACGGATTCGTCTGTCTGTCCTTCCGTCTGTCTCACCGTAGGCAACAGGTATAATGTACATGTAAATTTTATATGAAAGAATATTTTTTTCTTTTTTTTTTAAATTTGCTCAAGAAGCGAGGTAGGTTTACGCTTTGCTTAGTCAAGCGTTTATCACTATTGACCAGGAATGTTTTATAAATGTTAAGTCAATAGTTAAAATAAAGAAAAATAATATAAATCTGAAAATAGATTTGAAGCACCCTAGTTGTGTTGAAATTCTAAGTAACTTGCCAAAGCGGCTTCCGCCTCACTTAGCCAAAGAGGACGCATCATGGAGCCTGTTAATGAATGGCTTAGGCATTTGTCATCAAACGTATGCTTTGAGATTGCTAGGCCTGACCTGCTCGAAAAAATCTCAGCTCTTGATAATAATAATAATAATGATTTATGATAATGAATAATAATTTGGGTTTGAAAAATCATTCGTTTTCAGATGACGATGACGACGCTGGGATATCTCCAAGAAAACGACGATTGTTTGAAAGTTCAGATGTAAGTCGAATAAAATATTTTATATTGAATTTTTGCTGCAGAAATAATTAAAATCAATGAATTTTACACTATTTATGTAATGCCTTAATCATTGTCTTGATGTAACTGATTAACGAATAATAATAATTTAAAAAAAACATCATAATAATAATGTTATAAATGTTTTATGATTAAAAATGCACGCCCCAATCGTCTGCTAATCGAATATTTTGTAAAAAAAAATAAATCATGGGTGACAACATGTATCTTTGCAGGATGAATCCATTGTCACATCTATCAAGAAAAAGTCAAAACATGAATTTGAAGGTAAACAAATAGTTTACTAATTAGGCTCTGTTTTGATATAATGATTCTGGGTGGTTAATCAAAGACCGTTTATTGATTTGAACCTTTTGACATTCAATCATTAGCCTATTATCTATTTGAATATAGATATGTATCATGCATATAAACATGAAAATTTCTTGCGGAATAGCGGTTTGATTCGGTTAGATATTTGTGTCGGTCAGAGGTATATTGACCCAAGTATTTGTTGGACACAATTCGCCTTATTTGAATTTAACTATGGTTTTCATGTAAAATTTGCGTTCGATCGTAGATAAAGAAGAAAATCAGAGTTCCCCGCAGCCCAACATAGCGTCAGCTAAAAATTGTACCATAGATAGAATGAATTCACCCACCAAAACGGAACGATCAAAAACAGAACCGTCGACTTCTAAATCAAATGAAGCAGTGCCGCCACCGGAAAAGAAATCTGAGGAAACCGAGAAATCAAACTCTAAACCAGAAAAGGCAAGAAAAATATCATCCGCCATATCGGAAAAAGAATCCAACGAAACCACAAATTCTTCTGCCCAATCGAACGAAAAGTCGTCTGCTGAACCAGAAGAAGCGAAACCGGAAGTAGCGAGTTCGTCTGCGAAGGACAATGAGGTTGATGAGGACATGGAAGAAAATCTGATGTGCATTATTTGCCAGGAGCTACTGCACGACTGTGTCAGGTATTTGTGTTTTTAACCCAGCTTTCGTGAAACGAAAACTGGGTTTGTGCAATCGGTCGGCGTCGTCCGCCGTTAGTTAGTTAGTTGTTTAGTTAGTTAGTTAGTTAGTTAGCTGTTTAGTAAACTTTTCTCTAAAAACCTATCTCCTCTCACAGTTTTGATAGTAGAGCTTTCAAACTTTAACCAAAGCTTCTTTATGGTATCTTCATACCGGCTATTGCTTTATGAGACGATTGACCCACGTAGGTCGCCACGGTGGACTTGGCCATTTCCGCCAATTTGGTCTTCTATATAGAGAAAAACTCTTTGCTTTGGAACCTATCTCCTCCCACAGTTTTGATCGTAGAGCATTCAAACTTTAACCAAAGCTTTTTTTATGGTATCTTCATACCGGCTACTGCTTTATGGGACGATTGACCCACGTAGGTCGCCACGGTGGACTTGGCCATTTCCGCCAAATTGGTCTTCATTATAGAGAAAAACTCTTTGCTTTGGAACCTTTCTCCTCCCACAGTTTTAATCGTAGAGCATTCAAACTTTACCCAAAGCTTCTTTATGGCACCCTCATACCGGCTACTGCTTTATGGAACGATTGATCCACGTGGGTCGCCACGGTGGACTTGGCCATTTCCGCCAATTTGGTCTTCTATATAGAGAAAAACTCTTTGCTTTGGAACCTATCTCCTCTCACAGTTTTGATTGTAGAGCATTCAAACTTTAACCAAAGCTTTTTTATGGCACCCTCACACCGGCTACAGCTTTATGGGACGATTGACTCACGTGGGTCGCCACGGTGGACTTGGCCATTTCCGCCAAAATTGTCTTCTAGTGAAAAACTCTTTGCTTTGAAACTTATCTCCTCCCACAGTTTTGATTGTAGAGCATTCAAACTTTAACCAAAGCTTTTTTATGGCACCCTCACACCGGCTACAGCTTTATGGGACGATTGACCCACGTGGGTCGCCACGGTGGACTTGGCCATTTCCGCCAAAATTGTCTTCTAGTGAAAAACTCTTTGCTTTGGAACCTATCTCCTCCCACAGTTTTGATCGTAGGGCATTCAAACTTTAACCAAAGCTTCTTTATGGTATCCTCATACTGACTACTGCTTTATAGGACGATTGACCCACGTTGGTCGCCATGGTGGACCTGGCGATTTATGAAACATTTGGTCTTCAATATAATAAACAAATCTGAAGCCAATTCCGCATGACCATACTTCGTCTGCTATCGGTAAGACAGGTTTAATGGCGTTTATTATATACATGACCAAATCTGCCTTTAGCAGAAAGGTTTGTCATGTGGGGGCTTGTGTCTTGGGCGGTTGACTCATCTTCTATCCAATGGTGGACACGCGTATTTTTCTCATCGAGGCATGTCTTCAATTTATTGATTTTTATGTCTGGTGAACTTAGAGCATTCAAACTTTTGAATGTTGGTTCGTCCAGCTGTTACACACCTAGACGAATAGCTCAGTCAGTAGAATATCGGCTTCATGATCCAAAAGTAGTAGGTTCGATCCTGGATTCAACTCAAACGTTTTTTTTTTCTTTAGAAAATGTCAGAAATGATATTCTCATCCATGGGGCCTGTAGTAGATGACCATATCTTATCTAAAAGTCTTTGATTTGATATAACTACCGGGTCATAATGTACTCATACATATTGTTTGTATGTTCATTTATATCGCGTTACTAGCCCAAGGGTATAGCATCGGACTCATAGTCATAAGGGTGTTGGTTAGATCCCGAGCTTATACAACCTATTCCTTATAAACATGTTATAATGATGAAAAAAATATATATTCTAATAACTGTTATATATATGCAGATATTTAAACAACCGGATAACATATGATTTTTGTTTTACCGGCGTATGGATTTACACGTACCTGTCAATTTTCATTACAAAACGCGTTTGCTAGTACGAGTTAAAGCCATATCTATAAACTAAAGCTGGTTCATTGTCCTTGACAATCTTGTTGATTACTGTTGATGGATCGCTCAATTCATTTTGATGAGTATCAACAACCAATGATGTTTCACAGATGTACTTGAAAGTTGAGTAGTATCGCGAAACACTTAATTACGTTGTTTCCTTTAGTAAAACTAAAGGCGGAACTAGGAATCTGTTCAGGACTTCGAAGCTCAAATTAAGGAACATTTAATTTTCTCAATTCCCTTGGGCTTAGGTTTTGATATTGACATATTTTTGTACATTCCTTTTATTTCTGGCATTATAACTAAGTTGACTCAATGCATTATATTATATGTGTTCAAACCATGTAGCCACCCTGCCACGCGGTATCAAATAAAAGCATCAAAGCATAGGTGTAAGCTATAGTAAGATGCCTCTTCTTTCGTTGCAGTTGCCAGCCGTGTATGCACTCATTCTGTGGTGGCTGTTACTCTGATTGGATGCAACGCTCTGCTGAGTGTCCCTCTGTGAGTTTTATTTTGACGCAATTTTATTTGAACATAAGATATCGAACACGAATTATTTTTTGGTCGGTAATCGTTGGTATTTCTTTGGTGTAATAATAAAATTATACATATGCATGTCTTTATGAAGCTGATATTTACTCCATAATACAGTCGTAAACAAGTACAGTAGACTATCAAATAATATGTAGATATGTAGATAGTTTATGTAGATTAACCTAAACCCAACTTAAAGTGTTTCGTATATTTATCCTCAAAGTGTCGCCTTCAAGTGAAGCAAGTGAGTCGCAACCACATCGTCAACAACTTAGTGGAGGTCTATTTGAAGAAGCATCCCGACCGACGCCGTCCTATGGATGAACTCAAGGAGCTGGATGACAAAAATAAAGTCAAGGCGGAAATCGTAAGCAGTATATTTGATGTCTGACCAATAAACTCCCATTCTTAACGGTACAAAGTCCTAGAAAATCATTTGGATAGTATTCCATGGGGTTAGTTGAGGCACCTGGATGAGCTCAAGCAGTTCGAGGTTAAGAATAAATTCAAGGCTGGGATAGTACGTGGTTTAGTTTAATCACTGCCTTTTCGGCATTTTTGATGCCCATATGCGTAGCCTGGTATAAACGATAATGATATTTTCCCATGGCGCAAGACGTAAAGGGTAAAGTCAGGCCAAGATTGAACGTTATATCATTTAACATCGTGCGTACAAAGAGAACAGTATTGTATCGTTGCTATTGCATTAGTGTTCAAACAACCACACTCCTCGTGCAAACGACAGAAAACATACACATGTGTGGAGTGTTCTATTTTGATACCTTTCCCCTCTTAATGGTCCAGTCGAATTCGTGTGTACTTATATTTCTTGGTTGAAACAAAAGTACTGGTTTTCATAATTGCGAAATAAAGGCGATAGATGCAAATATTTTAGTTATTACATCTTACAGGACTGGTTCAATGCTTGGTACTTTTAGGTGACACCACGTCCAAAACGGACGTTGTCAGAATCGATGGACGAGGATGCCCACTACAATGAGGATGAAGAAAATGAAGAAGATGAGGATGAAGAAGATGAGGTAACTAAAGATGAGCCATGGGGCAGGAGCGAGTATATATATGAGGAAATATACTATATGCTCTAGTTTAATGGTCCCCTTTAATCCGCTAAGTAAGCTTAAATTACTATGATGCCCGTTATATCATATATGGGACATTAACCATATTGAAACTGATTATAACCAGGAAATAAAATGTAAGAAATAATAATTTTAAAAGATTGTGAAATTTTATACTAGAAATGTACTACCGCAAAATGGCCCGGGATTTATATAAACTAATCTAAATAGTTTATTCCACAAATTTACCATTTTTTTATGTCAGCAAAATATGTACGTTCCAACAAAAAAATATAGACCTACATATAGCTGAAATCATCAACAAATTATGTTTATTTTTATTGCAACCACAATTATATGTATATCTTATTTCATACTCTTGTTTGTCATCTATCTTTCATTAGATGTATCTTAAGAAATGTCTTCTTAAGAAGTGTTTATTATGAGACATAGAAAAAAATGTATATGGTTGATATCTTATTGCAGCTGTAATTGTGTATTCGAAATCGAAAAAAAGATGAGCAATATATGTGCGATTTGCTGCTTAACAATTCAAATAAAATAAATTAATAAACTTAAAATTATGTTAGAACCTAATAGAAAAATATGTATTTTCTTTTATGTATAATAATTTTACCAAATTCGGTTAAATCGTTTATTTTAACATTTAATTCTTAATCTCTATTTGTATCTTTGGGTTTACTGGATTGTCTAAGCACTTTTGTTTCCACCTGCTAATTAATACGTTAATTGCCACTTGCTTCGTGTATGACGTTGCAATTATTTTGCGCAATGTAAAATAACGTCGATTGTTGTTACCATGCAAATTCTATTCGATTTCTTTAAAATGCGATTTTATCACTTTAAATGCATTTTTCTCTGTTTTTGCTTTGTTGTTGGTTGTTTGATAGCTATTACTAATGTTTTGAAATAGGTAAGATACCCAAATGACAGCTATTAAGATTTCGAAGTGGAGCTTATCTTTTATCGCCCATTTAATAGAATTAAAAAGTGCATCGAAATTATATTAACGCACACTATTTAAAGATTATTTTATGACTTGAGAAATTGGCTAAAATAATGCATTTGTGTAAAAATAATAAAATGATACTGTTAGTATCTCCACATCTTGCATATATTTCATAGAAACATATGCGTGAAAGTAAGTGCGAAAAACTACATAATCACCATGTGGTAATTGCCCACGCTCAACCGGAAGTAAATTTTAGCAGTAATAGGATTGGTACCCGAAAACATGTGAATTTTATAAAGGCACGGTGAACGCTGCGCGTTCACCCGTGCCGATTACATGCTGTATTAGAAATAGTGAGGCAAGCGCTTCTTAAGATGACAAGCTCACGTAAATTAATTTACTGAATCTGCACATTAGATAATGATCCCATAATGGCGCTATTCATAAGAGCAAATGGTATGCTTATGAGTAGCGTGAATATAGCTGCATATGCAAAATAAATATCACCATTTCAAATTTAAAATTATGTTCCAGGAGGATTACGAGAATTCCGAGGACATTGACCGACCTGCCGCGCCACCACCAATCCCGTTCGGTGGTGGCTTTGGTGGCGGGGGGTTGTTTGGAGGAGGAGGGGGAGGCGCCTTTGCTTTTACTGGGATGACCGGGCCCTTTGGCACTGTCAGGTAAGATGGTACAAATGTGTTCATTTTGTTCGATTTCGAAAAAAAAACCGGAACATTGAGATATCATTATTATCCCCCGTGAAACGGAGGGATATAGGTTTGGACTTGTCCGTCCGTCTGTCCGTCCGTCTGTTTCACCCTGAGGGTTGGTGTCTTGTAGACATCACATCGCCATCAATGGACGTGCCTAGATGTTTTTTTCTCTATATATTCGATACAAACAAGGATTATAGATGTGCAACGTCAAGGTTTCAGTTTGATCGACGTAAAATTGTCGGAATTACAGCCCTCTGAACTTAGTCGAAATTCATGTTTTATTTGCGCTTAGGGTGGGTGTCTTGTAGACATCACATCGCCATCACTGGACGTGCCTTGAGGTTTTTTCTCTTCATATTCGATACAAACAAGGATTATAGATGTGCAACGTCAAGTTTCAGTTTGATCGACGTAAAATTGTCGGAATTACAGCCCTCTGAAATTAGTCGAAATTCATGTTTTATTTCGCTTAGGGTGGGTGTCTTGTAGACATCACATCGCCATCACTGGACGTGCCTATAAGTTTTTTTCTCTTCATATTCGATACAAACAAGGATTATAGATGTGCAACGTCAAGGTTTCCGTTTGATCCACGTAAAATTGTCGGAATTACAGCCCTCTGAACTTAGTCGAAATTCATGTTTTATTTGCGCTTAGGGTGGGTGTCTTGTAGACATCACATCGCCATCACTGGACGTGCCTAGAGGTTTTTTCTCTTCATATTCGATACAAACAAGGATTATAGATGTGCAACGTCAAGTTTCAGTTTGATCGACGTAAAATTGTCGGAATTACAGCCCTCTGAAATTAGTCGAAATTCATGTTTTATTTGCGCTTAGGGTGGGTGTCTTGTAGACATTACATCGCCATCACTGGACGTGCCTATAAGTTTTTTCTCTTCATATTCGATACAAACAAGGATTATAGATGTGCAACGCCAAGATTTCCGTTTGATCCACGTAAAATTGTCGGAATTACAGCCCTCTGAACTTAGTCGAAATTCATGTTTTATTTGCGCTTAGGGTGGGTGTCTAGTAGACATCACATCGCCATCACTGGACGTGCCTGTGACAGTAACGTGCACGGGGATACTGCTGCTCTCTGACGGCATCTAGTTTGTTTTGATATTTAATGGATTTTTTTTCAAATTATTATTTTTTTTCAAATTGGTAATATGCTTCATGTGTCGGTCCAATTATCCATTGTTTTTAGATGCCCGATAAGAGAGTCGTAGTAAATCAACAATTTCACTGTTGTCTTTAAAAGAACAAAATGCTCATTTCTAGTAACACTACTGTTCTTATGTAGGTCTTTTTGAAACAAAATGATAATTTCCAGTCATCATTCGTCATGTCTTTTATGTATGGTAGGCCCCCACGCACAGTGTGCAGACAGTGTCCTGGATATAGAGATCCCAAAACGGGTACAACGGCCTCTCCGATAACTGCGGCTACTAAGGCATTGACAACCGCGTTAACACGAGTTGTCGCTGCAGCCACCGGTAATTCAAATTCACAT
>LQRL01055316.1:0-16224 GCA_001703475.1 Hydroides elegans
TTTTAAGTTGAGTTACGACAGGGTGTGTTTGGGGGAACACGTAATATTTTCGCCTGTATTTCATTTTGTTTATCCCTTCTCAAAAGTGCCTGAAAATTAATTCCTTCTTTAAATAAACACATTGAGGCATAATGCCATGTATACAATTCGTGAATTTCTCTACCATTTTCCGCGTATAACTGAAAGTGGGTGAGACCTGCAAGGATTTTGCGTGCTTTATAAATCTTGAAAAGATTTAACGGAATCGTGTTTGGCAATTTAATAGTTTTATTTGAATCCTTTAAATTTATTAATAAGAATTTCCAATCAAATTTAAGTATCGGTTTTAATCCTTGCGATGATAGGATTGGTTTAACGCAATCTTGAATCGACGATATTAAGAGGTCAGAAACTTGGTGGGGCACTAATTTCAAAGGGATTGATAGATATTCAAATTCATTATAAATAGTAATTCCTATTTTGGTATGGGTTTTGTTTTTTAAGTCCCTTTTTTGAATCGTCTTACGATATTTGCAAAACAAAATCAATGTTAAAAGAAGAACGATCGCTGTCAATAAGAATAAGCATATTGCAAAAAGGGGTTCTGTATCATTTATGCATGGGACTTCGAGTGGGGACTTGCTTGTTGTGTGAAACCACTTAATTGCATGAGCGGGCTGTGTTAAGAGAAGCGTCGCACAGAGGGCCCTAATTGAGAGACCGGTGGCTATTAGGGAAAAGAGGAGTGACAAGAGAACGACGCTTGTTGCCATCTTTGTGACAACGGGGTTTGCTACTTACATTGAGTTTAATCAAAATATTTCTTTTTATGATTTGATTTAAGGATCCAGACTGAGTCGATTGCTCCATTGAATGTCTGGTTAACTGAATGTCAATTCGTGTAGTGTGTTTTATTCAGATTTCCTGAAATGTATTCAATATACACGTGTGAAGACAATGAAGACGATGAACATTCATAAATATTTATTTTAATAAAGTCACAAAATGAGTCAGACTTATATATCGAGATTATCACTGTATATATAACAAAAGCTATTGCCGTGAATATCAAGTAAGAGTATAGCAAAATGTAATTGATACATATATTAAACTATGAAAATATATATTTGTAAAAAGAGTGTTCAGATCACTTATTCAAAATGCAACAATGACATAACTTTGATAGATACATGAATATAAACATCCAAAATGATTATTCTGGTCCCACAACAAGATAAGTTTATATAAGAAGCTTATATTTAATTTTCTCATACTGATTGAAACATTAATATAACGTACAAGAAATAACATCAGTAGTCATTTAGCACAAATCAATAACTTTTGTGCAACAAATATAAATTAGTACATAACCCACTCGAAGTCAAGACAATGGTCTATAGTTTTGTCAAATATGAAGGTTTTCATGACGTCATATTTCGTCGCAAACGTAAAAAAGTGATTGATTGCCAATCGAAGAATATTTGTTCTAGTTCGGGGCGTTAAAGAAAATTCGTTAAAGAGCGTCCAAAACCCCTTCATATTTGCCAATTTGGACCGTTGGTATCCTCTTGTATGAAGGTGTCTTTGCTCGTAATATCTTATATTGACAGTTATAGCAAAACACATTCCTAGTCTATTTCATACCTAAAATAAATAATTTTGAGCTATATCGCAATATCCCCCATGCTTTTACGATTCCCCCTCTTTCTTCTTGCAGCACATTTTCTTCATTTTCCTCAGTAGCGGCCTCAACGACCCAAACTCATTCTGCGGTCCAATCAGCCCGAGTATCGTCATAAACAAGCCGAGCGCGTAGATACACGAGAACCCAATCGTGACAAACATGAAGATGCCAAAGCGCAAGAAGAATATAATGACGGCCAGCATCAAGAAGAAGGATGCGCCCAACGTTGTGAGTGCACCAGACACAACCGATATGCCCACTTCCTCGAGGGCGCTTTGGAGACGCGAGGCGCGGTCGGGTTTCTTGCAGCGCGCGTAGCCCTCGGCGAGATGCACGCAGTAGTCCACGGAAAGACCGACGACCAGTACGAGGTTGAGGGATTCCAGGACCTATAGGATATAAAGAGTGGTACTGAAACTGGATGAACTTGCAGGTTTTGGGATGAGGCTCGGGTTTGCGAAGCGGTATGTAAGGAAATTTTTAAAAAATGTTTTAAAACTGTATAAATATTCCCATAACAATTTCCTAAATAAGATATTGAAGAAGGCTTTTGTGTCACAGATTGTCCATCGAAATATGTTTGGATGACTGGAATTAACGTTATTTCAACATTCTTTTATAGTTCATGTATTTAAACAAAATGTACTGTAATTATGAATTTCAATGACGACAATTTCCAATACATTGACAAGTTCAACTTACCCCTAGTTTCCACCCTGCCATTGGAATGAACCCGAGGACAGCCAACGTTATAAGCCCGATGGTCATTGTGGCAAAGAAACCGACGACGATGTTCATTGTAGCGATGACGAGAATGGGGAAGGCGATGGCCAGGCCTATTATGATGCCTTGAGCGGCTGACAGAGCCAGATTCTGGAAGAAAGATGGAATAGATATGTATATAAATGGATGAATACATATAAAGGGAGTGCGTATGTGGGTCCCATATCTAGACCATATATGACCAAGTTCTGGATGTTAAAAAAAAAGAAAAAGAAGATTTATCGATAAATGTAGATTTACATTTCTATAATTTTATATTTTATATTTACTGAGTCTCAGGTTCTAGATTCTTAAGTTTTTTTTTTATCGTGTAACAAATTTCATTTCTGGTTTTAAATGAAACGCACAAATTGCGAATTGTATGAATAATAAATATATCATACATTATTTAATGCAACATTATATTTCAGGAGACATTGCTTTTACCCTAGTTAATGCATTTGCATGGGCGCATTACGAACCAAGATATGTATTTTACGAGTACATTATAGATGATTAACTAGTATTTTACCATCGACTACTAGTAGTCAGTTATCGAAATTCAACATTCGATTAAGTTTCATAGCTTATAAAAACATATTAAAATTAAAACAAAAGAAAAGAAAACGTCTGATATTTGCAATTGATTAAAAGAAAAACATCAACATATTATGATATCCATGGCTTCCAGTAGTACATGTACATACGCTTAGCTTTAGATAACATTAAACATAGACAGTCATTAACGCGTCATGCAACCACATTCTCTCATTTTAAATCAAAACTTGCTCATATTAATTGTAATAACTTCTATAACGACGATAGCAATTTATAGAAATGATATATGTCAGTGTATTATTTACTGAAGCAGAACACAATGCAGTCCCTCTCATTTTATGATACCCAAGGAGAGGCCAATAACACATGACATAAATTATGAATATTTTATCCGTCGGCCGATTTGTCGGTGCTGACCATAAATCGGTAAAATTCTAGTAAAACCAAATTAACGCAGTGCAATTGTCTATAATATTTCATAAAAGATAAACAGCTAATATTCCATAATGAAGGCAAATAAATTTGGATCCAGTCAGTCTTTAGAATTGCGAGAATGAAAACAAGATTTGATATTCCCGGTAATATCAACTAGGGCGTACACAATTGGAAAGACATTGCCATATTGATAAGGCGCTGGGCACACATTATCATAATTTTATTCACAGCATACACAATAAATATCTACCTCTTGAACGTAGAGCCAGTGCCACAAGTTGAATCCATAGTAGTCAATGGGTGTTGTCTGGAATCCGTGTTTCAACTCAGAGGGCATGTCCTTCATCTAAACATAAATGAGTAAACAAAGTGATATTTTTTCAATGCAAATTAACAATGATTTCGCAGATTTACGAGTAGTGATTTGGAAACAATAGGTTATATTATACTTTTTTTTCTGAAAAATTCCGGGTGGTGGTGGAAGGGGGCGGGATATTCAGGAGTGTCGAAAGAGGGGATATATTCTAGTGAGGGTTTATACTGGGGCTCTCCGGGTACCAGCTGAAACAAGTTAGTGCGGAAAATCGTTGAGCGAAAATTCATGAAAACAATTGATAAACAGCGCGCGATAATTTGAACACACTTTTCAGTTTAACGAACCTAACAGTTTGCGACTCTCACGTAAATGAGATTGATCGGTCTCATGACTCAGGCAAATATGGATTATGCTCCCATTTACATAGACATTGATTAGTCTTTTTTTAATTGCTCCTTGTTACAGTTTTATTAAATGTAATGCTACCTTGTATAAATATTTAATGAACGTTCTCTTTGTCGTTGAGAATCATATAAGTTGCTTTGACAATGGCACAATATTTACTCAATGTTTTCATATTGATTTTAATTACATAAAGATTGTGATATTCATGTATTGTTTTCGTTTTTAACAAGAGAATGTATAAAAACTAGAGTTATATACCGTAAATGGGTAAATAACTTTTTATAGCATAAAGGTCTGGCCACAGTAGAATCGAACAAGAAATCTTGGTCTTAGAAGCCCTTGATAGCACTTTGTCAATTTCGACTTATTCTTAAGAACATACATGTATAAGAGCGAGAAGCGATGTCGGCCCCTCATCACTCCAAGTTTATCCAGACCCTTACATTAATCTGATGGCATACCCTGAAACATGTGAATTTCTAACAAAGGTTCCTTTACTAACATGCGGTTTTGGATTTTGAATTCACAAATTAAGAATGCTTTCAATGCGCCATATGACCAAACACATGGAAGACAATCGTATCACACCATATACACACGCACCTTATCACTGACCCACTTTTCCCACTTGTCCCTGATGGGCAGTCCGGTTGGGAATCCGAGAGTGAGCGGGTTGACCGTAAGGTTGACTGTAATGGCGGCGTAGCGAAGGCGCGTGCCGTATTTGTAGGAGAAGTCCAGGAGGTCTGCGAAAAAAATCGAGAAACAAATGGATACAATTAATTGGTTAATTTTGGAAAAATAACATGTCTGAGGCTAGATTTGTGTCATTGTGTATCAATATCTAAATCACATTTAGATAATGATAGATTTTATTTGTACCCGAAATACGCGTTCCAATTGGCCTTTTACATATGATTTAGATAATCATCAATTCTGTCGAAAAAAATGTGACTAAAAATATACAATTCATAGAACACCGAATTATTCACTCACCATTGGTATCGTCAAAGTCGATGGTATAACTCTCTTCCGATGTCCCGAGTAGTTCACTGTAGTAGTCGAACTGCTGACCTAACACGGCTTTGTCTGTGGCGTTGTCAATTTGGAATCCGTCGTACAACCAGTAGGACATGGCGATCTACAATGAGATGAAACAATGTGTGCTTAAAGAACATCGGAAATTAATAATCCTAAAACACAGGGATCATGCCTTGTACCTCTTTCATTTGAAAAATTCAAAACCATTTCCACTCTGCAACGTTCTACGTCGGATAAGGTCGAGACGTCGAAAGGATGCTGTCATTTAATTAATCTAATATGAAAGATATACATGCATGGCCGGATGAATAACAATATTTGTTTCCGCCTTCATGCGAGGTCGGCACACATTTGTACCTACGTCTTCGATAAAATACTTTAGAAAAAAATATCCGACCAAATGACAGCTTTGTATTGACGATGCTCAATGTCAAAACACATAATCATTTTTTAAGCATGAGAAAAAATCCTATAAATAAGGTCCTACCTCGAACCATCTATTGAAATCGCCATCCAATGCACTGCTGTCATAAATATAATCTACAGCGTCCATAATGTCGGTTACTACGGACTGGTTGACAGGGAAACCGAGATTCTCTCCGCCCGTGTATCGGTCGCCGAATGTACTCGTGGTAGGGTCGTAAACGACACGAGTTTCGTCTTCCTGAAAAATGGATTTTAAAATATGAGCTAAATGTTATATGTGAGAGATGATTGCTATATTAAAGGAGGGAAAGATGGATAACTGTATAACTGATAGAATAGTATTAGAATCCACGTAGAGTTAATTTGTAGGATTCCATGTAAAGTATAATTATGCAAAGTTTGTTCTTTCGATGCATTAATTTATGAGTGTTATACTCAATCTTATGACGCGATCTTCGTCTTTCTGAAAGAAGTATGTAAAATACAGCTAAAACCATTTCTAACCTTAATATCGATAGCAAATTCTTTCGTTTCAAAAGTTTCGTTTACTCATTTGCGTTTTCTCGTTTTTACGCGTTAATCATTTAGGCATTTAGGTGTTAAGCCGTCAATGCGTTTGGCCGTTTAGGCGTATAGGTATTTTGCTATGTGTTGATACCAGCACATACATCGTTTAGCCGTTTAGGTATTTGATCGTGTATCGGTTTAGGCGTTTAGTCGTTTGGAAAGTTTCGTTTACGCGTTTTAAAAGCTTCGTTTAGTCGTTTGATTTGTATCGTTTATCCGTTGAGTTGTCTGGTTAGAAACGGGTATAACTGTATGAGGTATGCGTTATATATGAGATAGGGTTGCTATATAAATGGAGGAAAAGATGGGTAACTGCATAAGATAAAAATCCACATAGAGTTCATAAATATGAGTTCATATAAAGTATTATTATGCGTTCGTTGAAACATTAATTGAGTCTTCTACTCAACCTTATGACAATTGCTAATAAATCAAATACGAATTGATTTATGCATACTTAAATGTAGATTTTTATTATATGGGATCTAATGCATTATTGCAATGATCGACATGCTGAGAAAAGGGTCTAGAATCATTCAGAATCGCTGTTATGTATGGGGCGATTAGACAGTGAGTTCTTTATTAGTTTGATTTGTAACTCTATAGGGTCTGATGAAAAGCAATATTTCACAAAGTGGTACCTATTGGAACCAACTATTGAATTATAATAACAATAACGAAAGAGAGAAGGTTATGTTCACGTAGTTGAAGGGGCTCTTCCTTTAAGGTCATAGCTTCATTAAGTCATAAAAGAATTTGCAGTATGTAACGATCAAAACCCCTGATCCATGCCATAAACATTACTTGTACATGAACGCAATTGTATTCAAATATGTTTATCTTAAAGAAATTTACTATATTTATAACATCTATAGTCGAACATATTTTATTAGGCTGCTACTTGCCAGTTTTTCTATATACATAGCTTTTACTATGCAAACAAAATTTTTGCATTTTTGTTATTTATTATTCCTTAATTATCTCGATAATTACCTCGAGGAAATCCTTCATTTCATCGACGAAGCAATTGACTTCCGGTTCATTCGTGATCGAATTCACTTTGATTTTCAAATCTTTGATCTTACTGCTCGACAGCGTCCGCAGGTCCTCACAGAAGTTCTGAGAGAAAGAAAAAATATATTCAATATTTCCAAAAAACGCAGGCTAAATATTGTTTATGTGAAAATCGCTTATTATTTTTTTCCCAACATGCTGGTAATAATTACAAAGCGATTTATAATTCGACGAATTTGGCTAATTATTTAATACATCTAGCTTTCCAATGAAATAACCTGTATACATGTAGATATGGCTTAAACTGAACCTACATCCCACGGATAAATGTATTCAAAATCTTTACCTATCTAATTTTGTGTATTCTGTATTGATATAACAACTTAAGGACTCATGAGCATCCCTTACCCATAGCGCCTGCTGAGTACTGGCATCCCTCATATTCAGCTTATTCATAAACCTCGTTTTCCCGTAGCACTCGGCATCCGACGGGTCACAACTCGAGATGTCCTGTTCCTTCAATCCCCAAATGATGAAGAGGCGTTGCGGGAATTCGCCCGTTCCGAATTCCTCCGCGTCCTTCTCGATGTAGGCGCCGATGTTGGTGTTGTCCGGCAGGAATTTGAGCTGAAATAATGAAGTTTGGAATCATAATGATATGGGCAAATAAACCGTAATTGGTAATTGGTTTGCTGTTTTAGAAGTGAATTATTCTATATTTGTATGGTATCATTTGAATTTTTAAACTTTAAATCTACACGTCATGATTGTATCGAATCTATATTATTTGGATTAAGGGCTTACAGTAGTTTCATTTAGATAGGAAAGAGTATTATAAGAATATATAAGAAACCATTTAACCATGGTAAGATTAGTGATTGATGCTACATGTATGTTTCATCATAATCTTTTCAAGGGCACTCAACGATTTATTCGGGTAAATGTTTATTCTTGGAGCAGCTCTTCCTTGCTTGCACCTTTTTCAGAACAGCACAAAGATTTTTTTCGAAACGATTATCTTACTCTATACTTATGCTTGTTAATATATCAACCAATGCATATATTTCCAAATTAAGTCTCTTTAAACGAATATATGAGAGAATAACCTATTACACATTTGATTTATTTAAAACTTTATTCTGGTAGGAGATTGTATATTTGCTTGTAGTAGCCTTTCTTGGTTTCTTGCTTGCAACATCAGACTTAACATTTCGATACAAATCAGCGTATTAAGCTTATTTCAAAGATATCTTATAATTTTCCGCTAAACAATACATAGATTGAGATCATAATTTTAAAAATAAATCGTTGAGTGCCCCTCTCTTTTAAAGAATCGGATTTAAATGATTTTATATACTAAGAAAGAATAGAAAACCAACCAACCTGTTCCTCCTGGATTTCAATGGTGCTTGCAAAATACGCTGTAATGGCTATGATCACGAGAAAGAAGCCGAGAATCACCCATCGAAAGACCTTGTGCGTGATAAATCGGAAGTAGGGCCCAGCGAAAAAGCGCACAATTATATTCTTCTTAGGTGGACCATCATCCGCGGATTTCGTAACAGGACAACAACAGCAGCATTTGAATTTCTCGAAATACGTGTGATACATAATGACCACAGTTGGAAAGAAAATCACAACGGAGAAATAATTGAAAATGACCAATAAACCAGAAAAGATACCGAATGAGTTGACACCCAAGAACGGTGAGCCGGCACTGACAAAGAACGCAACGGATGTGGTAAGCGATGTGTACAACATGGCCATACCAGCATGGCGGAAAGTGTGATCTAAGCGATGTTCAACCGACGGCCATTTCTTGTGACTGGCTTCGGTCCATGTATCCATGAAAACGAAAACGTCATCAGCTCCAATACCCAGTACAATGAAGAGGGATAACACGTGGAAAATACCCAAGTATTTAATTTGGAGAATACCGATGTATATGACGTCGGTTATGAGGAAACCATTGACGATACTGTAGATGGCAAAAGTGGTGATGAAAAGTGACCGTGTTTGGAACCACATGAATAAATATATGAAAATCAAACTGCCAATAGCCAAAGCGATATCAGTGAACACCGTATCCGTGATATATAAACCAATAATCGACGGCGACGCATAATAGAAATCCATTTTACCCACTCCCTTCTCATAGATCTTCTGCGCCTTCGGAATAAACGTCTTTGTGCAATAATCCTCAAATTCCTTTTCCTGCTTTTCCAGCTTATGTTCCGCGTCATCATACCCGTCCAACGGCGTGCCCACAGACATCTGACCCCTCACTATAGACACCTTAACCTTATTCGCTCTGACCGTAGCCCCCTTGCCCAGCGCATAATCAAGCAGTGCATTCGTGTCTTCGTACTGCAAGGCCGTTGTCAAGACCGTTTCTATGTTGTCGTAGTCAGGGTCGGTGAAGTTGGAATCCAGATCGTCGAAGGTGCCGTCGAATAAGCGGAGGATGGAGCGGGGCGGGAAACAGGTGCTGCCATCTTGAGTCATGCAGAAGGACGATTGGAATTTGTTGTCGCCCCATAGTTTGTCTTCCGTCTGTTAGATGGGGAGGAAATAAATATGAAATATGGTAGATGAATTATGTTTTAAGCAATGCTTATTGATGATGAAAAACAGCTATGAAACAGATCATTTATTGGAAAGGCTAAAACACATATTTTAGCCAATAAAATCAGGATGATATTAGCCAATAGCTATTTTATATATATTGGCACTTTAATATTTTGGAATATTGGATATTCTATTAATTGTATTCTTTTATCAAGCTATGGGAGATTTTCGCTGTTAAATAAAAATAAATAGGCTACTTTTCCCTTGACTGGTCTGTGAGAGCTTGGTCAATCTATTAACATGTTACTTAGGAAACATACTACGGGAGCCGGGATATCAAACAAGTTTATGTTTATATATACCTTAATGATTCCTTAATTCGCTTTGAGGTTATTCACCTCTTAAGAAACTATAACGCAAGTAAAAAATATCATGAATCGTGTGCCCTTCAACTAAAAAATACATTGATCCAGAGCTAATTTATTTGACATAAACATAAAAAACAATCCTCCATGCGCTTTGATCAATGAGGCTGATAAATGAGCATTAGAGAGGAAGCAATAATCAAATCTGGAATCCCGTTTGGCATGACGTCCCCTGACGTCGGGAGACCGTTCTAATTTGTTTAATATTTTATGCCATAAAAATTTAATGTGTTCCGGACGTCATTTTCCGTCACAGACATATAATGGACAATGCACCAACGTCGCATTGAAGTCGGACGTAAGCAGTGGATTAATGTGGTTTCGGGATGTAATATATTCATATACGCACCAATTTAAACGTCCTCTCGACTTCAAAAAGCCAACTTTTACGATAGACCCGTGCCGAATGGGATATTTGTATATGTAAATAAGAGATCAGCTGTCGATCATAAGAAAAGGTGTTGATCCATAGTCCCGATTCCTTCTTATATTGTCAGTAGTAGATCAGGAAAATAAGCACTCTCTTTTAAAGAGGGACCAAGTAGCGCGAAAGAAATGCACATACGAATGAGTGGATATGTCAATATGTGTCTTAACGCAGGGCTTTGAAGTAACTATGAAAAAGTAGACATGATTTTTAGACATCAGATCATAGTAAAGGATTACGAATCGAAAGAAATTAACCGATTATTCAGCGTATGTAATACGAACATACATTTTAAATATATACCCATGGGCGGATCCAGAAACTTTTTAACATAGGACTTGCAATAAAGAATATATAGAGCCGAAAGGGGACACCAATATGTTTGTAGAGAACACATTTAAGAGCGAATAGGGGCCCCGCGGTTTTTCGTCTCATGTAGATCCGCACCTAATGGTAAACTCATTTCAAATATATGTAGCCATATGACCAACATTCAAATTCAACGTTATCGTTATAATCAATCGATTAGATAACTGAAATCCGTTTTATACCTTTTGCATATCTTTGAGATGCTTCTGCTTGAGGACGTTGCCTCCCGGAATCTCGAAGTACCACTCTATGGACTCCATTTGCTCCGTTCGCTCTAGCACATCGTCCCCGGTGGAGGATCGCTGAAAAAAAATAACATTTTTATATTCACAAACATATTGCATGAACAACTACTGTAATAATTAAATGTCCTCAAAGATATTTAGACTCGAAACGTTTTGCAGATTTCTTTTGGAGATTCGAATCAGGTCTCATTTTCAAAGTTTTCATTAGCTATTATTGAAATCACAATGATCGATTTGCATAAATCATTTCTGCAAGTAGATGCTGCAAATAGATTCTAGGAATAATTGAAACATAAATTAGTATTTCCATAGAGCAAAAATATCATTTACATAAATGGAATATCAACAACAGGGAAACTCTAAGCACAAAAGCAATATGATGAACTACTCATTGTCATGAAGACACTGGATAATAGTAGACACTTAAAAGCGAAACAACTGCGTTTGTTACAGAGAATCGAGGATGCTGAATCGACTGTTGCAAGGATCGGTTTCATTTATTGACGATTCATTCCAAACAATAGCATGATACATATTTCATGAGGTGCCATTGTCCATCCAATGATGCCATATTCCTAGAAATATATTTATAAACCTTATGTTTTCGTGGTAATATTGTCTGAGGCAGAAGAGAAAGAGGGAAGATCTAGGCAATGTTATTCGTCTACAACTCATGGATCATTATGATAGCCAACAGAAAAAACGTATCATTTCATTTGTCGTACTTTGCCCTCTTTTGCTCTCTTTATTTTTTTTCGAAGGGGTGCCGTATCGTCCGTTGAAAAAGGTTCGGATCAAAATTCACTTGCGTCAAAGATAACATTATGTTTAAATGATATGTTTAAATGGTAAGTTAATATCGTTTTATCTCACTGATTCCTACATCAAAGATGTGATTCGATGCATCCCTCACCTGTCAACAGATTCCCGTTATATATCTCCTTCCCCCCAACCCTCTATCCCTCCCTTCTCTCGGCCGCCCTCTATCACTCTATATCTACCATTCCTTCTCCATCATGCCGCCTATCTCCTTCATCGGATCCACCTATCCATTCATCCAAAACACCAATATTTCTTTCTAAACCATCGATACCTACATCATAGATGAGAACAGACTCGTCTTTGTCCCGCCATATATCTCTTTTTATCCACCCTTCTCTATCACTCTCTCTCTCTCTCTCTCTCTTTCTATCCGACCCTCCCTTCTCTCTCTCTCTCTCTCTCTCTCTCTCTCTCTTTCTCTCTCTGCCTCTCAACCATTCCCTCTTCCCCATTCGTACCATATGCCTCTCTCGTTCTTTCCTCATCCATTTTTCCTCTTTAACTATCCAATAATGATACCTACATCATAGATGAGATTTGATTCGTCCCTCTCCTGCCACGCGAGGCCCCGCAGATACTCCACATTGTCCGTAATATCAAGCGGGAGTCGCTCGAACACAAGAGGCACGATGTTGACTCCGGCCGCCGTGAGCACGATGACGAGGAAGAGGAAAAACAGGTGCATGCCCAGCGTTGTGACTAAAAGGGGGACAGAAAAAAAAACAACATTTAATGATTTAAATGTTAAAACTTTTAGAATGTTATGTTGCATAGGGAAATGTCAGGAAGGAAGAAGAGAGAAGAACAGGTGCATTCCCAGGGTCGTGACTAAAAAGGAAGGGAACCGAGAAAAAATAATGATCAAAAAATGGTTAAACTTTTTAGATTGATTTGTTACATAGGAGATGAGAGGAAGGAAACAAGCAAGCATAAAAAGAGGAAAATCAGGTACATGCCTAGGGTTGTGACTACAAGGGAGATACAGAAAGGTATTGATAAGTGTTATAACCCCCTCTAAATCCGCGCCTGAAAGAGCTGCGAGTACAAATGAAAAACAATAAAAGTAAGAACAGGCGCATGTTGTAGAATATTTAAATGTTTCAAATATCAAATCAAAACACAGGCCATTGCTAAATATACAGGTGATATCTCAAAGGGTTAGTAATATTAGTGACAAATAGCCTACTTCGAAAGTGAAGCGATATAAACGAAACATAGCCTTTTGAATACGAAGCTATCATAGAATTAAGTATGATTTAACATGAAAAGTTGTCATCTACTGTCAACTGAGCTAATTATTTTTATTGGCAAATATGAATACACAAAAGGGCAAACTCTTTATGAGCTTTTTCATTTTTTTTACTTTTTCATTCATTTTGAAGATGTGACGAAAAAAAGAAGAAATGTATTGAAAAACAAGGATATCCCCCAATCTATTCTTTACGTGGTCGCACTATAAATCATAAGTCCTGATGCATTTTCTGTTTGTTATATCGCAAACCGTAATCAACGTGTCTACAGAGTAACCTTTGACTCAAATATTACGATTTTAACCTTTTCTAATAGTAATGTCAAAATAGCACAAACTGTGATTACTTGGTTTACTGTATTTTCTGAATATATATTACTATATTTCGTAGCTTGAGCAGAACATTCCGAAAGCGCCTGCCTTTACCACTTCTCAACAGTCTTATAAATAAGCCTGCGCGATCAATTTAGAGCTCATTTGCAATAGAAAATACCATATTGACACAGTTGAAACTGTTTTTTGATAACTGTAAATATGTGGGAAATCAAGCTAAATCAATTCTGATATACTTCTCTTTTAGCAGGGTATAATATTCTTAGAAATGCATTGACTACAATCGTTGATAATAGGGATTTTACATACATGGTCATTCCATATGAATCTTGAATGACGTTGAACTATTTACTACTTGTTTACCTGTGTCTATTTCTACCATATAGCTTGTATTCAATAACGATTGACAAATGTGCCCATTGATTATGAGTCAATTTTGTGCGTTTTAAAAGCAGGGCCCATATGCATCAAAAATCTTACATTTGAAGTACAAACTTGTGCTTAGAATCTTGGAGTGGATTTGGCGGAGTGGTCCCACCTAAGTTTTAAGACTCAGACGCATTCAGCAAGGAAAACTTACGCAAGTGTCGGTCTTAGGGCCTCTGATTGGTTGTCATTCCCTGCCATATTAGTTCATATAAAGGTGTATGCACATTTTGGAAACAGTGGATGAAAATTAAGGATTTCGTACAAGAAAGCGGGAAAGGTTCATAAATAGTTGACATGTAAATAAAAGACATGTGTATATGTTGTCCTACAGCTTGAGGTTGATAATCATAATTCTACCTATTCCACTTTTGAAATAGACTTTGGAAATATTATCACAGACGGTACATTTCTCCCAATTTCTTATTGTACTTATGTCATGTGCACATCATTATATAAAGACTGCATTATTGAATCAACATTGCGTTGCAAAGAACCCCTCATTATTATGTTTGTATTGGATTCTATTTTAAGTAACACATTAGCTTTGATTGGGCCACGTAGACTAGTGGACTAAAGTACCGTGGTGAACCGTTCCTCTTTGTATGCGAGACAAAATATAGTCCACATGTGTAATTTTTATTATGGATAAATATTGAATGGATTGTGAATATGACTTCCCATGATTATATTATAATATATTTATCCATAATATACACAAATTATGTCTTAAATTTCTATATTCAAATGAAACTAGTAGTGGAGTGCAGATCGGCGTTTCAACAGTGTTTCAAGCGTTGTTTCAAGCTGGTATTAACCAAGCCAAAACATGGAGTGCAGGCTCGCTCTTATGGAACTTTTACATTGTAAAGCTTGGTGTTAGTCATAAAATATCTTTGCTGTGCAGATCATGGTTTTAAGTCGGTGTTCTCCAAGCAGCACTCAAGCGTTGCTTAAAACCGTTAAACATTTTGAAAATAATGTTTTAAATATTCAAATGTATGTTATCGTGTTTTCGCTGCATACAATTAATATGGAAACATAGCCTATCATACACCATGATTTGTTTTGGTTTGTTTCATTGACATAATCGGAAATGGTCATTCTAAAACAATGTGTGAATTCCTCTAAACTGCTTGCATATATCTACATGTTTATCCTTCATAAACGAATCTATTACCAATAATTAGTAAACCAAACAGAAAAATAACCTCAAAAAGTGAATATAGACTACGGAACTTGAGAATGAACTTTTACAAGGGAGCCTATGTGCAAATGAGACGCTATGTACAAATGAAACGAATCTAAAGCTTAATATCTCTCAATTTAATTATCATACCGCAATGATATTAGGCTAAAAATATAATATAGGTGCATATTCATATATTATAAAAACAGGAATATCGTATTTCGAATAATTCGATACAAAATCTGAATTAAAAATATTGTCCTATTTGTACATAGGTAAATATACACATAGCTTCCCTTGTATTATCTCTGGTGGAAGAGCGAATGAGAATTGAGAATAAAAAATACTGGGGAAAGGAGGAGGGGGGGCATTGGAAATGATAATGTTGCGGGATATTGTCACAAAATTTAATAGCTGTACTAACATAATCATAAGGAGGAAAATAAATACATTGTAATAAGTAAGTGCAACAAAGTATAAACATAGGAATCAGAGATGCAAAGCCCCCAGCCTAGGCAAAAAATTCTTTGACACGAATATTTGTCAATAAAAACAAGCAAGTCAAAAGAAATATCTATCTCATAACGACATTCTTACAACGTCTTTCTCACAACGTCTTTCTCATAACGTCTCTCTCCCAACGTCTTTCTCACAATGACTTTCTCACAACGTCTTTCCCGCAACGTCTCTCTCACACCATTGCCCTTACATAATTGTCCACACAACGTAGTCCTCACAACGTCACAATATACACGTAATCTGTCTGTGCTGTACAAATATCCCAATATATCTCAAATTCGTATGAATTCAGTACCCTGTAATTTCGATATTTTGTGAACAATCAAACTGAAACCTCAACGTTGCACATTTGCAATATATACTTATTCACTGTGTGAAGATCCAGAACCCTAGGACAGCGACTTAATACCAAAGTGCCGCGGACAAAGTGTTGTATTGATATCTCAAAATATCTCAAATTCGTCT
>LQRL01055317.1:8140-25398 GCA_001703475.1 Hydroides elegans
GAAAAAAAAGATGTTAGAATTACTACATACACAATTTAAGCCAAGTAAGTAAAAACTATAGAGCATAATAATCAATGGTATTTACTTCATATGTTAATCTCACATAGATAACGATTAGTAGATTTTTGTATCACGTATAGTTGCAAACACAATACTTGATAAATCTAAGGACATGGGTAAATATGTTTTGCATTGTTTTTTTTTTTCGGTTAAATGTATACTTAATTTCATACGAAATATTAAAAAAAACAGTTAGTTAGGGGCTATCGCAAGCACGTCTTATTAATTTAGAAATTATTATTGTTACTTCACACTATGAAACTTACGAAATAATTAAAGGTGTTCTTTAAACTGCTCAAATCTAACCTATGCAGTTTTTTTTTCAAATATCAATGTCAGCTTGAATTGGATATAAACTCGTAAGATAATCGTCATTGTAAGATAATTCAAAATGTTTAAGTATTAAGCTATCAAGGCATTTACTCAATAATCTGTTTATAATGCTTTTCTTTCAATTTCGACTTATGATGAATAGAGTCACAATTGATGTATTGACATATCACCATGATATATATTCCATAAAGGACAGTTACAATAAGAAGTAAACAGAATAAAGTAACAATTAAACGTTGTTTCAAAAAAGTGACGAGATAAAAATAGTTTTGAAATGCACGTGATCGAAACTTTAAGAATGCAAAGTTTTATTTATGGTTTATGTATAACACAGTGTAAGCTAAACATATATTTGAAATAAAAATAGCATTAATTAATTCTTCTTTTTACATGTTATAGGGCCTATAGCACTATTTACTTTCTATATTTATCTTAAATTGCAACCCGTGATTAAAGGCTAATGAACTTGTTTTGATTCAATCAATTTAATATATCATGTTGTGTTAACTAAAATACCAGAAACCCGAAATAAGTATATGCAAACACATGCATGTTTTTATTATTCAGCGTTTGAATTATATAAATATGTGACCGAAATTATTTCATAGACGAGGTGCAATAATTAAAGGGGGTAAAAAGTGGAACTGTATCTAATTGAAAATTCAAGAATATTTAGCCCCACACTTTGTTTCAAGGTCATTTAACAAAACAATATACTAGCATTCGAGCACAATTTTACCAATACATGTTTCAGTTGTTTTATTCAAAACCAGTCCTGTCAACATATTTACGGACCATTTGTAGCAATTCTCGTGATATTTTCTAAGAATAAATACTTTACAGTATTGCAAATGAGCTGTAAATCGTTCTTTTATTAGTTTACTGTGACTTCGCAATGTCATCGGATAAATATACATGTACACTTAGTGATGAGTTGAAAGAAAAGGCTGAAAAAGAGCTATTTGAAACTGACCAATGGCGAAATAGGGATATCAAGGCTTTGCGAGAGAGAATCCTGAACAATAAAGGTAAAAACGACTTTATTTATATCACTACATTAATGAAGTGAGTGATTTGTTAATATCTCGTGCTTTGTGACGAATAGAAATAATAATATTTTTAATTTGTATGTGTTGTTTGCCAAACACGAATTTTGAAATACGATTTAACATAAGAAATAAAGGTGTGCTCTTGTAACGAACCGCTGAATAAATATTCTATCCTTAAATGAATACATTCGATTTTTTATTATTAGTGATAACAAACAATAGACACTACGCAAAAATATAAAACAAATGCATTTCTATTGGTTTTGCCGTGAGTTTGATAATGCGTCATCCGAAATATGAAATGAGTTTGAAGTTAACCCGAAACCCGACAATTGTATATTACAATAACGATTGCATTTGCAGCCAAATATTTTATCAAATAAGAGTGTCACAATACTTCGTGACAATATATATCTATGTTTTTTCTAGCACTTACGTCGAGAATCGATTCCAAATTTCTTCTGATGTTCCTACGTGCTCGAAAATTTGACTATGAGAGAACGTACAAATTGCTTGAAAACTACTACAAGATAAGGTACCTTTATGGATTGTAACAATAAAAAGAAAGTTTATTGTTTTCATTAATATTATACAGTTATTTACTCACTACTCAATCGAGCATATCAATTGCTAAACAACCTTCATGATAAAGTAATTTCATGAATTGTTACAATTTTAAAAATTACTGTGCGTGTCTTATATTCGTAAGAATATAATCCTATCCTTACTATATTGATATGATTTCCCCTTACTCAAAATCCGTAATTTTTAATTGCTTCTCAATTAATTCATACTATTCTAAGCATTTGTTTGAAAATCATTTTGCAGATAAAAATTTAGATATTGATATTTTTAACTAAATTGAAGATTAGATAATTTTGGCTCCTCAAACAATTATATAGCACAAATAATAACCCTTTGTTTGTTATCAGGGCGGAACATGCAGAGCATTTTAAGTTTCTACGACCATCTCTATTAACCCACATTTTGGACGCAGGAATAGGTCAGATCTTGCCAAAACCAGATCCATGTGGCCGTAAAATATTCTATTTCAGGCCAGGTAAAGCACGATGTTACATGAATAAATATATCAACCATCTATCGATTAAATATAATTAGGTTTTAGGTTTGATTTTTATAACATTTGGAGCATAAACATGGTTTGGTGATTCAATAAATTATCGCTTGTATTCAGCGATAAATATTGTTTGAACGTATTCTTAAACCGTTCGCGTAATTTACATCTTTAATCCTCAATGATGCAATGAAATCATGTCTCATACTTAATGTTTCTTGACGGCATTGAAAAACAATATGCAGAAGAATTATCAACGTTTATTATAGTGTGTTATTTGTTTCTTATACTGGTTATAGGTAGATGGAATCCAGAAACGATGAGCCTATATCATGTTTTGATGGTTAATGTTATGACATTAGAAGTATGCTTGCAGGTAAATAATGTTTAATGACGACCAATGTTGAAAGAAATCGTGCTAATCGTTAGTTATGTTTAAATATGATTAAAGAATACCCGACTTAGATAAAAATGAAATGATTTTTACAACTAACCAGAGTAGCTACACTTATCGGCTGACTAATAAGGTGCAGCGTTTACACAGTTCATATGCCAAATTAATCATGAAAGAGCACATAAAAAACATGACAAAATATTGTTGTTTGATGGTTTTGATTTTGTTTTTGTTTTACATTGTTTTTGTTTACTTTGAAAACCTTGACTCAATTATGCAATCGTGTATTTATTTATAAGATTTTCTATCTTTTTCTTTTTACATTGTGCATACTTATAGCTCGAACATTTTATCTAAATTTGGTTAGGACGAGGCTACACAGATTCATGGCATTATTACTATTAGCAATTTGGATGGTGTTGGCTGGGAACAAGCAAAGCATGCTAATCGGGACTTCTTCAAACTTGAAACATCGATCTTGCAAGTACGAGTTTTAATTTCTACTTTGATATCAAGATACTACTAACTGTTTCCTAATTACCAAACTATTAACCATCCCAATATGCAATCTCTCGTAATCTGTAATTTCTGGTAAAATTTTTATTCTATATATTATCATTATTATTATAATAAAATTACTTTATATCTCACTGTTATGTCTTGCGTAGGATGGCATGCCAATTCGTATCAAAGGCATAAATATTTGCAACGAACCTTCGGTTTTTACCTATATCTTCAGTCTGTTCAAGCCATTTCTCAAAGAAAAATTAGCGTCACGGGTAGGAAGATGCTATTGTTATATTTTATTTTATTTCTTTGAAAAGTGTTTGAAAAAGTACATGTTGAAGTATTGTTCAATATTTAGATATATCCAAACAAGTTATTTATGAAAAAATATGAAAATTGCCTTTTTATAAGCATTATACATGAATGAATAATTATTAAAACATCGTACCTAAACCTTTATTACTATTATTTCGTAACTAAGCTACACCTATACGGTTCAAACCTCGAACGATTAAAAATAGAAACGGGTCTTACACCAGATTTGCTTCCGTCTGAAATCGGAGGGACCCTGCCACATGGAGATGAACTTGCCAAGGTTGGAAGTTGAAATGTTTAACACTCTTATCATTTCAATAATTTCAGCCGTTTATTGTTGATATGATATTTTACTTGATTCTGTTAATGAAAAGAATAAAACATGAAAACATAATTGTTAAATCATCTATAGTAATGGTGATATAATTTGTTCTTCTATATGATTTTATGGTTATTTCAACCATAACAGGTTGCTATTGAAATGGAATTTGCTTTGATTGGCATGATCAGTCCAATGTTAATATTGTATCGAGCATTGTGTCGATAATTATGGTAATATTTGCTTATAACTATGTTTTGTTATTTACTGTGGAAAATACATTTCCATAATAAAATTACTTGATTGCATAATGTAGGAATGGAAAGCGAAATTGATGAGCTACGAACAATACTTTGTTGACCAACCGCAGTACAAAATCGTCCTCCCTCGAAATATTTCATCAACCAAGAGCTCTTCTCAGGAGGTCAACGATATTGGAGGAATTTCAGGATCGTTCAAGAAACTCAGCGTCGATTGATTTCATACATCAATAGATTCTGGATTTATGCGAAACATTGAAAATGCAAAATAGACTTATCACAAAATAAAAACAATAAAGCTGGTATACGATAACTGATAACTAAATTCATCAAAATTGGTCAATTTTCAATGTGAGCTATTAAATATCATTACGAATTTGCTTGCGCAATGATTTGCAATGTAGTACATACAGTAAAATTTTATAATTTTAATATCATTCTGTAAACTATATATTTATATTGAAATAACATGTTCACAGACAATAGCATAAAGGGTGGCGGACGCAATCCATTATGAAATTTGCAAAATTCATCATATATAATGCATACATTTTAAATTTGAGTTTCAGTGAAACTTTCACATAATAATGATATAGTGACTCTCAATATTAGTAAATGCAATGGAATGATTGATAAATTGGTCATGAATATAATAAAACACCATGAAAGTGCAGCTCAAGTAATCTAGCTAAGATCATATTAACGCTTTTATTATGATTAAAAACCAATGAGTCATTGAGATGACTGCCTTCGAATTGTATATATTACCTGATGCATAACTGATCAACGATTTTTATTGTGAGTCATGTGCAGTGTTTCAATGCTAGATTTTGTCAATAAAATGCAATTATATGTACTTTGACTGATGAAATAAAACATTGGTTAATTCATTCTTTAATTCATTATTTAATTATCCTACTCACACCTAATCTGAACAAACAAGTCAGTTTATGTACGAAAAAAATGTTAGCCACGATATTTATAGAATTACTAACTTACAAATTCAATTAAAAAAAAACCAGTAATTGTAAGAAATCAACATGATTACTAGATGTATTTTGCTTCTTATAATGTGTAATAAAGTAATCGGATATGTTAAACTCTGGCGAAAATATGTGATTGCGGAAGGTGGAGCTTATCCAAAGCCAGGTAAGCATAGTGTACCTGACTTATCGGATACTTGGATATCGTTTATTGAGTTCATTGATACTTATAGTCTGACTATTTTAAATTGACTGTTTGTTTCTGGCACTGAGAATTTTCTACTTTTTGCACAGTGGGTTCCCTTGTTTTATTGCTAAATACCCGACACATTGAAAAATACCTGAAATATCTCATACACGTTACCGGTGCTGATCATTACACATGACAGGCATTCACAGAATTCTTCGGAAACCATGCACATATAAGTCTACAATTTTTAAACAAGAAGTCTATGTAGTCATTAAGAGGTCTATCGCCCAATAATATTAAGGGTAATTGTTGATCATATGTCTTGGCAGCTGTGCAGTATTTATATTCAGCGTCACCAGACGATCGTATTCAAAATATCAACATTTTCTAAGGAAATCAACAAAAGTCAGCGATTTCTCTTTTATTTTAAATCAAATATATCTATAAAGTATATCAAAAAATGCAGTCTGATGTCAAGGTTCTACTGGCCTAACGACGAAATGCCCTGAAACCCAAGACTTGAGATATAAGGAAAAAACCAAAACAGTCAATTTAAAATATTTGCCCTTTAATTTGAAGAAGATATTTGAGAATTAACGATCTTTCTAAGACTTAGCTCATCTAACCACATTATGGTAAGTCTGTCTTAAAATTAGTGTATCTATAATTAAGTTATTTTACCAAAAATTGTTTTTTACATTAGTTTATTTACCAATCAAACAGCACAGTGTTTGGTAATTATTAGATAAGCAAATGTTCATTTATAGATTAAGAAGTTCATTTAATTAAACGGTTATGTGTATTTGTATATACATTTAAAATAAAATATATCATAACATTTAAAATGGCTTTAAACTTGAAGGCAGCCTTAATTCATATGAGCCACAAGATATAAGCGATGACTATGCCACCTTTCTGCAAAGTACTTATCTCGCAGCTATTGGGACAGTAGAATCTCGGAGTACATTGATATGCGCAGGACAATGCGCAATTAAATCATGTGATGCGTTTATATATCAGAAGCGCATGTGCCAGCTCTTTGTATGTAGATACAACTAAGTTAAAAAGACATTAAAACATATGTATAAACATTAAATGTAATACCAGGATTTTTTTGTTGAAAATTGTTTGATGTACTATTTTGTGTAAGATGATAACGTTTATTGTTTGAATATGTTTTTGCGCAATGCAGTTTAAAGAATAAGTTTATAACAGAAAAGATGAGATATTAGCTCATAACCTTGTTTTAGCCAACCATAACTGTGCACTAACCCTTCATTGTTTTATTTTAAGGTATCGCGTGCTTGGGTTCCTCTTTTCCGAACTACAAAAGGAACTGGTGTTGACCCTAGTGTCATATGGTTTGATGATCAAAGTGTCAACTCCGTTGTACATGACAGACACTTGCTTGATTCAACGTACCCGGGAGTTTATAAGTCTAGTCTTGTTGCGTCGAATTGGACAAGGATAACTGAGGTAGCTAAAATGAGCTTACATAAATATGAACATGTATAGTTTTGATCTAGTAAAAGAAATATATAATACCAAGTTTGGATTCAATCCATTCATAAAATATAAAATATAAATGAATACTTTTACTTACAAACAACCAACCTTTTTATGATATTTTCATTCTAGAACAATATATGGTAAGTAGAGTATATTTACCAGAATAAATCATCAAAGATAGTTTGTTATTTTAACTTTTAATCACCATTCATGATTTACAAATTCGTATAATTATATCTCATTAATCATTTTGATATTTGCTTACTGATGACATCGCTCATTAAAAGAGTTTATTTGAAAAAAAATGCATTTATTATTTATAGATAAAGGTATCCCTTATCACGAACAACGTTGAGCAGGCATACATAGCATTTGATGCCTTTGACTCAACCAGTTCGGATTGGTTTAATGCCGATCGCATTACAGCCTCGTCCTGGTCGTTACTTATGACATTCACTGGAGAATTCAATTATTTCTCAATTAGTGGGTATGCATTTAATACAGTAAACCTTGCTAAAAGTGCTGTTCATTATCATTACTTACTTGAAACGCTTTGAATTATCATGATGTTAACGACCTGAAAATGTGAGAGGACATCTTGTGTTTGTATATTATAAATGATTGACTGTATGTGCCTATATAAGTGATACTTGATTATTCTTTATTATTTTTTTCAGACATGCTATGTGTAATCGTCGTTTCTTTATCAGCATGGGACCTGGATCTTGCAGTGGCCTTACCGGTTGGCTTATCATGTCAACTGAATGTTAGTGCTTTTACTATGCACTATTTAAGATATCAACAAAACGACTACTTATTTTTTATCTGATTATTATATACGTCTATATCATTTTATGAATTTTGCGATTTATATGAGATTTTTTAAAATAATATGCATGTGATATTGTATAAATCTATTTTTTGAATGTATATCCGTAAATAAAATGAAGATATGGTAAAGATATGCAGCAGGTTATTATATGTGAATAATTCTCTATATGAGCACATATTAATATTAAAGCGTTAATACAAAACAAAACAAATTTCAGACGCTGCTGGTTGTTGTGAGTTTGAAAATGTCACCGCATTTCCCCAGTTCGGTTATTCTGCATTGGCGACAGAATCGCCAGTATCAAGTGAGAATCGTTTCATGCCTAACGTAATTTTATGAAGGACAACTCTTTAAATCACCTTTATTTTTCTTTTATGCCTTTTCAGAATCTTTAGATAACATTTAAACGACACGAAAAAACATAAATCGATAGCAGCTATTCATCACATTTTAGGGGAAACATGGAATGTCTACTCTCCATTTTATTAAACTTTGGTCACATATTGTCCGCTTTGGTTGGAGAATAATTTTAATGAAACTTTATTTATTTTGCTAGAACATATAAATATATGATGAACAATTAAATCATTGTCCATAAATATCAGTTCATGTAACCCTTCAGGTAATAAACTGTTTTCGTTTTGTTGTATGAGGCATAATTGTGATGACACTACCCTCCTGCATGATTTGCAAATGGATCTTTAAGACATGTCTTTGTTGTTTCAGCATTCATGTACGCGGATATGTTTCTTATATCTGCACAATTCCATTATGAATGAAGTCTTTGTGAACGACAACTTAACAAATGTGTTGCCTTAGCTGTTTTTAAAGTATATGCAACACATTTGTATTCAGTTAAAATAACACAGAGAAGCATATTGTTTTGCATATTGATGATTTTTTAAATCATATATTGCGGAAAGTATTAGTTTAATATCAATTTTACTTTAAACTTGTAGTGTAATATTGACTAAAATATATTTAAACACACAGAGAAGCATGTTGCGTTGCATATTGATGATTTTTCAAATTATATATTAGGAGATGTACCAGTCAGTTTAATATCATTTGTTTTTGAATTTGTAGTGTTCTATTGAAAAATAGACATTAAAACACAAAGAAGCACATTGTGCTGTACATTGATGATATTTATATCATTTATTACGGAGATGTAGCCGTTTATTTCCAATTGAACTGTTATTTGTTGTTTGATAATAAAATCATAAAATGCGATGATAGGAATTATGCGTGTTTGTCATTTTTGTCCAAATCTATGTTGAAATTAAATCTTTTTTTATTCCATAGAAAGTTTATTCGTTATTTTACCAATATTGATTATCAACATGGAACAGTACGCTTATAATCTCAAAGTCTATGGTTTTATGATTTCAAGAGTGCATGTTACTTGATATTTTAAGGAATGTACGAATTAAAAATGGATAAAACAGTATTTATATTGATTGAGGCGTAAATGAGAAAATACAACAATTAATTATATTAATTTTCCGAAGACCTTGAATTGAGACACTCCTAGACTGAGAAGTGGGATGGTAAGAAGCGCATGACCTTTTTGCTGATTTTAGATGCACTTTGAATCAATTTTGGAATGCAATCACCATTAGTGCTATTAAATCATGTATCCAAGTAATAAGAAACACCTTATTGAGGATAAACATTTATACAGATAATAGTTGTAAACTTGATCGTACAAAATATTAACCATGGAGGGAAATGTTAATAATTCGGGATTACAAAAAGCGAATAACAGCTCTAGGTTTGCTATGCTTAGCTATAATACATATACTGCGGTCGCTCTTGCCATAGCTCTGAGCCAGTAAGTAATATTATTTTTTTTATATCAAGTATATTCTGGTTATTTAGCAAAGCAATAATATTTATTAAAAATCGTCTTATACATTCAATATACAATTGTACATTGATGCCGAGTGTACAATTGGCCATTAGATTAATGTTATATTTGTACCATTCGTGAGAGAAATTTATTTCAAATAATCAAATAGCTAAACGATGTGTGCAGTTGAATATATACGTTTGCATTTATTTGATTGATTTTGGTATGTCGTTTTAGGTGTGATATGCATGGATATAGTATGTCCAATGGAAAATATATTATAATTTCTCTTGTTGCTATTTGCATTTCGTTGCGGCTTAAAGGTGAAAGTATATAACCTCTAATCAGCTATACAATGTTATCGATAATTTCAAAAATAATCGCCTAGACATATTTCATACAATAGGCTGACAGAACTAGCTGGTGGTTTTATTAACCCTGAATGTAACATAGATGTCTTCAATGTTCTCAAACGGCCTATTTGTTAGCCTTGATACGCTATTTTATTATGTGATTTATTTATGTTTCAGACGCTTTGGATTGGTCGAGCGCTATAAGAAGACGATTGGTGCATTGTAAGTTTATATCATACTGATAATACAGGATTTGATATATGAATAAATAACAATATTGTGTTACAAGTAAGGATATGTTTTAAGTTAATTTCTTAATACGAAAATATATATGGCATTTAAATTCAGTATTATATCATATATATGTGAAGACTTTTTGAATAATTTCAGATATAAGTCTAATGTATCTATCCTTCCTGATATACGTTATGTGCCTAAGGCACAGTGATATCCTTGCTCTCAAAGCCTATGTTTTCCCAGAGCTACAAGATTTCAGTTTCCAGGAAAAGGTCAGTAGTGTTTCAAAACTCTTTTGATACCTAACAAACCTCAGCCTAAACATGTACAAAGCTGTGTACAATATATGTATATTTCAGTGTGTATAAAAGGTGGTATTTCATAGACATTATATCAAAACTATATGAACTTACTTACACTTTCAAGTGTAGTTCCATACACAGCAAGCTTAGGCAAATTAATATTGTATAATATCTAAGAGTATGGAATGAACATTTAGTATTTACATTCAAAGTTATATTTATGTGATTATATCTTTATATCATTGAGTAATATTGTTTTCAGACCTATGCATTGAACTGCACAGAACATTCCCCTGAGCGGATTTGGTCGGAATTAGACGTGTACTCATTTTGCCATTTTACGGGATGGGTCATAGAAGCACTCATTTACAGACACTTTGGTTTATGTATGATAATGGGCATATCATGGGAGTTTACTGAGGTATTATCATTTTCATAACTTCAATAGTGTTCTCAATAACCTCTTTTACAGGTTGAAACATATAAAGAAACACACTCCTCACATAGTTTTGATTAATTTGATCTGATTTTAACTATTTATAATGATACTATTACTAATAATAATACTCATTTCGTTGACCCCTGTCATCTGATATTAAGATTTGATTTAAGTCATTTGATTTAGGTTTCGATTTAATCATTGTATAACAAATACAATATTGATATAATTGATCCTTTAGATTTTATTCACGAAAATTATTCCTGAATTCGCTGAATGTTGGTGGGATTCTTTGTTTCTGGACGTATTACTGTGTAATGCTTTTGGTATTTGTCTTGGAATGTTTATTTTCAAAGTGTTCCAATTATCTAGCTTTAACTGGGAATTTACAAGGTATGTGCTAAGGAAATGAATCATTTATTTATTTAATGATAATATCTATGATAGCAAATGTTTATTGATAAATATTCATTCATTTTTGTTTTTATACTTCTTAAATGAATTTTGTATTTGTAACATAATTTATTCTTTTAAATCTTATGCATGATATATTTTTTTAAATATATATATCATAGAATACTAAAAGAGCAACAAAACCAAAAATCAAAACAAGGACAGGCTGGTTTGCATCAATCGTTTTTGCAGACATGTGTATTCTTCTTACTCATTGTTGTGTTCAATGTAAGTGAAAACCAAACTTTAGAAATATCACGAATGTTCATCCAATAAAAATTTATTGTAACATACAAACAGCTGTGCTAAGGTTGTAAGAGTCCGAGCTATAAAAAATAATGCTGAATAAAAAACATATTTACTGAATTGCAAACATCAATAACACAATTATACATATTTGATAAATTTTTTCTTTCATGGCGAAGACTATACAAATGATAAGAAACACAGGACTTGAATGTATCTTTTTAATACTTTTATTGCTCTATTTCAGGTGAAATCATTAAACAACTTTTTATTCATGCATATCCTTGATATACCACCTACTCACATTTTTTGGCCGACGCGATTATTGTCATTTTTTCTCATCGAGGCCCAATATGTAAGGTGAGCATATCACACTATACTTTTAAAATGATTTTAAAAATGATTACTATAGATTTAAAATGATTTAAATCTCTGACCCGAATTAGCTTATACCGATATTCAACGTGAGGTCATATGAGGTCACATGAATATCTTTGATGTAAACTCTTGAAATAGAATTAAAAGCCAGTAAAAGTAGAATAACTAACATAGTGTGAAAATGTGCTGACAAAATTGACCGTGAGTTTGTTACAATTGATATAAAAATTTATATTTTTATTAATCCAACAACATAAGATTTTTCTTCTTGATTTTTATTAAATTCTCCTATAAAAGAAGAGCAATTATAAAGTGCCATTATATACCGAAATGTCATATCTGCTAAAATATACTCGACAACAAAAGAAGTGTCCGGTCATTTTAGGTTAATATTTTTTCATTGTATCAAAAATGGAAACAATTAAAACACGTTTGTTAGTTTCACTTATGATAATTATAGATGGTCTCGCAAACCTAACAATCTGGAATCAGTTTGACGAGTATCTCGTTCATTTATATAGGAGCTAAGAAGCATTGATTTCGAGTATCGGTAGGAGAGGAAAAGCGCTATGTGCTAGAGATAGTATAAGGTTTTCGTAACTCAAAAACGGTGAGAGATAGTTAATTTCTATGCCACATGCGTCGCAGCGCACATCGTAAAATGTCGGAGAAATGTGATTTGGCGCTTAACTTCGAAAACAGTCTTAATCACATTACACAATAAAAGCGGTATGATTTCAAGATAGCTCACATGCTCTAAACTCTGTTAATTGCACTTTGAATACTATTTGCTCCATAGCCTAGCCGTAATTTTTGAATAAACTCGGCAAAATTTGAAAGGGATAACTTAACCTGGTTATAATGACGGGGCGTTCGAACGAAAACGGTCATTGTCAATATAATCTTCAAGGGTGTGCGACATATACACAATAAACCGAACGGCCGTTGTTGTCCTCGTTTTACATATAAACGATGTCGCGAAATGCATTGAAAATACGCTCGATATAGGCGCGGTTTCGCGCAAACAATTGATTATTGAATGGATTCGCTTTAAATAGGTTAGAACATTGTAATCTAGAGTTACGAGTTATGAAAAACTGTTAACCGGTCATTTTAGCCGCGAAATCACGCTAAAATTGAGTAGAATGCGTCGATCTGTTTATCAAGGCATACGCTTGCGCGCACCATTGCTACGAGGCTACGGCTTGGAAATCGACCATCAGGTTGTCTTAGACATGCACGTAAATTGTTGTCTTCTTGATGGAAAACTTAAACTACGGATTTAACAAAGGTTCAATGAATGTGACTTTTCGATCAATATCGTGTTTCGAAATAACCAGAAAATAAGCGAAACGTAATTTTCAAAACGGTTGTAAACCCATTAATGTAGCATAACAAAACCCGTGAAGGCATCATTTGACATATTCAAACAGTTGTTTCCATCAATTGTACTAAAGCTGACACTTCCGGTACCTAGCGTCTGACCATTTGCAAGATACTTTGTCAACTCGAGCGATCGCCGCAACAAGCTTGAATTTTTGAATATGCACCTAAAGCGTCCAAATGTACCAATCACCTTCAAAATTTCTGGCTAGATAGTTCCAACATCCATGAAAATGCATATTTGACGGTTTGTTACTCGCTATTTCGTTCTTTCATTTTCAAGAGTTCGCCGAATCGTTGATAGCAAATTTAGAGTCGTAAACACTTATTAAATGAACTCACATTATGCGCTGTTTAATTTGGTACATAATTGATAAATATCGACCAAATACTTTTGAAGCTACAGTGATTTGAACAACCGGACACTTCTTCTGTTGTCGAGTATATAAGTATAATGCGTGACTAATGTGTGATTTCGTGTTAATATAATTCTCAATAAATTAGATAATTTGTATCGTATTTAAATGCAGGGCGTACCTCAAGTATGTTACAGATCCGGAGAAAAAACAACTTGGTTCTTGTTTTTGGATTTTTATGTAAGACTTCATTTTGCTATTTAACTCTTAAATGATATTATGTTATAGCTCAAATAATTGACTTGTTCAACATAAGGTTCATTAATAATAAATCTTTTTTAATAAATAAGAACTATTTTTGATTGAAACATGACCCCTTTCACGTAACATGGATCTAACATCACATAGTATGAAGCAGATAGCTTACATGTATGTTTTTCTTAACAAAATTCTTAATCAATTTATACAAATATATATTGGTACATGCTTTAGATGTATAACATTCATCGAACTTCTGATATCGATAAAATTTGGAGACGATCTTTTCAAATTCATCAATACATATGATGCCATTTCCTGGATGTTTATGCAGGTATCAAAATTGTTTATAGTCTGTCAAATCTAACATTGAAGGTGTTTATTTATATCTTGCACGTTATTAACCTTTATGCACAGAATCTTGCCATTTAATTGAATAGCTTTTAAATCATTTAACGTTTGTTTTGTTCAGGTTTCAAATATGATACTCACACCCGGTGAAAATACGCCATCTTAGATGTATGTCACATTGACTTAAAAAAAACACCTCTATACATTTTTATAGCTGACAATTATTATTATATGATTATCTGAATTAAAGTGCAAATCAAAAGTAAGGATTGTCCATGAAAGAGCATGAGAATAAAAAATCTGATGTCATATTGCATGCCTCAAAAGCTCATTTTTTTGTGTTGAGGCCTCCAGTTTTTGGGAAATATTTTGTAATTCAGTGTACACTTAATTGTATTTTCATATTTTAGATACTTTGTGCCGGTGTTTGTACTGCAATTGATACATCTACCTTCCAATGGACAAAAGTTTAAACTATCATAACCTTAACGAACGCAAGATATTATCAGTGCAAGAACTTTATTTTGGTAACTCAACAAAAATTCGAGTGTTTCCTCGATGTCTCATTAGATTATATTAATAACAAATTGTTGTTTATGAAAAATATTGCACGATAATCATAATGTTTGTTAATATAATTTTTTGAATAGTTTCAGCTCATTGATTTACACCTTTGATGTTCCTGTCTATATACAAACTAATCCTTGTGACGATTATTGCAGTTGTGACCTGAAAAAATGTAAAAATGTCTTAAATGTAGTGGTAATTTATATTCAAGTAGAATAAATATAATTAATGTATAATGTTATTAGTTATATTAGCTATATCAATTAGCGTAAGACATGTTATTTAGCAGTTATTTAGTGTTAAGCATAATAGCTTTTCCAAATACCTGCATAAATATCCAAAGAGCAACATTATACAATATTATTCTTCGAAACAAGAAGCTGCCATACTTTATTGCGATGGTCAGTTCCATGATATTAAATAATCTGCAAGCAAACATAAAAAAATTCTTCCCCCTTTAACAGCTCCTATTTATTCTCACTAAATGTTGTTCACTATAATTTTGAGGCAACGGATGCTTTTGAGCAAAAAAACTAAATGATCAAGCTATTAATGTTATATTTTAATCTAGTAAAAAAGGAAAATTCAATTATATCGAAAATTATTCTCAGAAAACATCCTCACATATACATCCAGAATTTATATCCAAGATGGTGAAGGTCAGGGTCTTTCACATATTGGTAAAGATCTCTGTCAAGTAATAATTCAATAGTATTTTGATTTATTTACCAAAGCATAAAGCACAGCTAAATCGATATTACTTGATTTACATACATGAATGATTTTTTAGCTTCTTAATCAATATTAATCATATCACTATTCGATCTGCTTTTTAAGATATTCAACAAATAATAGATATACAAATACCAAAAAAAAACTATTACCTAATTGACTGTATAATTATAATCGAAATCATTGCGTTCCTTACCACCCAGAATAAGTGAGTTGGTTGGATTTCAAATATATGCATTATAAAGAATGTATTCAAACCACTCATCTGTAAACAAATTGAAATCAAATAATAAAAACGATTTGCATTAGACAATCTGCTTATAAATATACATTTTAATGCTTGAAATAACTTAATTAAAGAGCAAGGTATTTCATTATGTTTATAGTGTTTATAAATATCGGTGTGTGTCAAACTAAATGTACAAATCAGATAACACTCTTAGGTGGAATACGAGCTTACATTGATAAGAAATAGAAGTACGAATATTACAACTACTCTCATGGTGAAAGATTTCATATCCATCCAGGGTTCAGCAGATGTTGTAGATTCTATGCCATTAGAGCAAATACAAATTTGTTTGTGTTTAACGTATCTAAACAGAAAGAAATTTATTGATTATTCATATATCATATATTTCGCCCTGAAGAATAAGAATTGATAGACAATCTTTGAAACATTTTATAGTTGCATGATTGAAAACATGACTTTGGTAATGGTTAGTAAAATAAGAGCTTTTATAATTCAACAACCACTCATATTCTTCTAACGTAAGGACCAAGTATACGTCATGATATAGTTCCACCTATCTTAAGCCATACATTACACACTTAGACATATTAACAAGACTACCTATCAAACCTGACGTTGGTCCAGTAAAATAATTCAAGTTTGACTCCTTTAAGTATTTTGATTCCCAGATAAAAACCCAACGCGTTGCAAACACAAACGTCTAAGATGAACGAATCCCACAGACACTCCGTAAATGCAGGAATTAAATGTGCAAATATTATCTAGAAGATCAAATTTAAGTTATTTTATTACATATGTTCGATATCCTATCAGCACACAAGGACAGTAAAACTTACTGTTTATATTCTACATGCATAATTCAACTTGAAATATATATGATACAACGTCATTATACTTTTTCACTCAAATATAATTAATGAATCCAGAGTAAATATTTGAAATGTGGAAGATATAAATTGAAAACCTACCTCTGTCAATTCCCATGTTAAACCTAATAACCAGCACATTAAATAGTTTCTTATCACTAACGCGATAACCATCCCACCATAAACATGAGAAAACGAGTAAATATCTAGCTCATTCCAAAACCTAGGAAGTGATAATGTTGAACAATTACTGGCGAATTCCTAGAAAAAAAAGTTAATTTATCATAGACAAATAAAAATACAATTATGTGAGTGTTATAATATGAGAAAGCTAGAAATATACCTGTAAGCGTGAAACTGTCAATGCAAAGCTCATAATAACGTGATATATGTTGATATATTAACACGA
>LQRL01055317.1:25725-35785 GCA_001703475.1 Hydroides elegans
GTGTTATAATATGAGAAAGCTAGAAATATACCTGTAAGCGTGAAACTGTCAATGCAAAGCTCATAATAACGTGATATATGTTGATATATTAACACGAAGTGACGCTATAAAACAAATACCCTTTCCTGAAGCTTGTTATCTTTTAGTCCTAGTTTGATTTGTATGAATTTTACGTCCATGCTGTTTTGTAAAACAACAACAGCCATTAGAGCAATGTACATTATGCTCACACCTATAATAGAACATTAAAGGTTAAACGTTGATGTAACTTTATTAGTTTGTTGTTTAAGCCAAAAGCAAATATGATCAATGATCGAGACATGTTTTTCTATTAATCTAATTATAATTCAATTGGTAGATATAACACACAACTTTGGATAAACTATTAATTTTATTGATATATCGCAGTAACACAAGCTAAGTCTTGTCTTTATTGACACTTGTTTTTTTTAAAGTAATTTATCTTAAAATGGATTTTTTTTCTAAATTTTAAGTATCATTCAGTTTTTATCAAATGCTTAAATGCTTCTAAATATGTAGGTACTGTTCTGGATGTTGCACTATAATGCCTAACTTACCAAGAATGACATGGTGTGCAATGAAATAAAGCCACATCAATGCGCCTACAATATTGACCCTTTTACTTTACGAATGATATACATGTAGCTGCTAATTCAACGTTTATAATCTTCACTAATAGTATTCTTACTTTGAATAGTACTAACTTTTAATCTAAAAAATGGTTGATGAATATAATTGTTGTCTTAAAGCCTGATAAATACAAATTTATAAACCAGATTTGAAAACAAAATAGCTATAGAATTACCTTTTAATTTCATAGAACTAAATAGCTTTGGCATATGAAAACATTTTTTTAGATAAGATATATTTCGTTTCCGTCACAATAACATCCATTCTAATTCCATGAAACATAAGTATTTTGCCGATGAATAAACGTTTCAAAATATCTAAGCACTAATTTACCAGAAAGCTCTGACAAAATAGTTTGCTAGTATGGTTAAAATATCGGGAACATGCAGTGTTCATGTACATTTGTTTGTTTTAGTTTGCAAATAGATAAATATATATAATGCAACAGGTTTAACCCTTTCAAATGAGATGATATTGTTGTAGAACATTAATATCCTTTTCATATTCACAATTATATAGTTTTTTTTCGACAAAGTAACATCCTTCTGTTACATAAATAGTATGTTTTACATCTTGTAAATAATAATCGCATTGCCTTTATCGCCTTTGAAATAGCATTTGAAATTAATCACTAACATAACTATGATATAAATACGTGTAAAAGCATTAAAATGTTTATTTTCATAAATGAATTGCACACTGGCCTACATTCTTTGGATTAGAAAGCAAGCATGCAACATTGGCCTTGTGCGTTAATAGGATGGGCATATTTTGAAATATTAAAATCTTAACATTTGTAAATGCTTAATAATAACAGCATTAAATCATTTAATTTTTACCACTATATCACATAAATATATTTATATTCAATGCTATGTGTACCTGGTAAACTCTAGATATTTATGTATAGTAAGGGGATTGTAACTCATTCAAATTGAATATCCAAACAAATATATACAATACATGCGGATATGCATGTTTTACATTACACATCAGTTATAAATAAAAGGTCCAAAGTGAAGTTTTATTCAAGGAAACATCAAAGCATTTACAAGCATTCATAGTATAACTATATCTATAGAACACCACACCAATTGTCATTATTGCATATGTTTTACTGATCCATAGAAAGTTTATATATTTTTATCTAGTGCACAATATTTTGCGTACATGAGTCACATCATTACAATATTAACTTATATTGAGTAAAAAATTATAAGATATATTATCATAAAATTTCAATAAAATGAATATATATATTTAACAATGATATCGATATAAAAACAACAAACATGTGAAAACAAATGATTGGAACAAACATAAAAGATTTCTTTAAATATATTTGAATCAAGAAAGACATTAAAAATTAAAGTCTTTCCTTTCCATTGTTATAGCTGAAAAAAGTGTCTTACTTTATGATAAAAAGTCATATTCATCTATTTAAAAATATGGTACAATGTTGCCAATGTCCGAAAATAACTTGCATTCATTAATTCAATGGATAAAAAAACAGTTACATGAATATACAAAATATATATTTCCATTTGGTTTATACGCGTTAAGGGTGTATCAAACATACATTCGACCATACGAATCAATTATCAGAATGAACATTAATCGTTGTACTATCTGCATGATAATGAATCCTATGTGTTCTAGCCATCTCTTTCGTATGACATGTACTTCCACTTTGATAATCAACCCAATTTGAACGCCTTCTCAATTTCTTTTCATTCCATGAACTTTGAACCTCAATACAGCTTTCTCCAACACAAAACCAGCGCATTACACAGGGCATTAAACGGCTTTGCGCATTTTCTGATTCGTAGTGCATGAAAATATCATGTCGGTTTTTGTTTGGATTTCGCCTAATTCGAAAATATGTGCAAAGACTCAAAACACCAGACAGGTCACTAAAGACAATGAGAAGCCACATTACTCCTACTGGAGGTCTTTCGACTAACTGCAAAGCAAATTTGTATATTGGTTTGCGTTAAATGATACTATTATTTGCTTTTATTTTAACAGTGTTTTGTTATAAATTACATTATTGTTTTTAATTAATCTCTTCTACCATCATTAAACGACCATTTGCATCAAGTCCATAATCATTCCGATTCATAACTTTATGATATGAGCATACATGTCAAATCAATCATACACTTTTATAATGGTGATATATATATATACTGATGCAAAGTAAAAACGCAAGTGTATTTTTGTATTTTAATATTTTTATTATTATGGCTACAAACGTATATTTTATACCACATGCTTAACTTTTTTTTTACCTACGACTCTATAGGTGGTCACACACCAATAGATTTAACCGTCTTTGAGTAAACTGACCAATAGATATATCGCACATATAGACAAATGGCGGGTAGGTCGTTTGTTTCAATATGTTTGAAAACAACGTGGAAGGCTTGTATAAAGAAAAATCGGGAGCTTTGCAAAACGAACGAAGTCAAAATATCCACAAATCGAAATGCCACGGCTTTCGGCACATGAAAGATGGCAAGCCATTGGCATGTTGGAGAATGGTTGTTTACCAAGTAACGTCGCCAGAAGATTTCGAGTGGCTTTGTCAACCGTTAGCAGACTGCAGCAGCGGCATATGCATACTGGCTCTGTAAAGGATCGCCCGCGATTCAAACGGCGCATGTGCGGAATCGGTTTCTCACCGCAACAGCCTAGGCACATGTCACCCTAGGTAAACATAATGACCGCATCAGTCGGCAGACAGTATTAAATTGACTGCGAGAACACGGGATTCGCCCTCATAGGACCTACGTTGGACCTGTTCTTAACAACCGTCGGCAGCGTATGCGAAGGGTTATTCCGGAAATCATATTTGGAGAAGGGTTATGTTCTCAGACGAGTCGAGATTTCAGCTTTTTCGGCATGACGGCCGCAGCAGAGTATTTCGGCGACGAGGCGAAAGATTCGCTAGACCGTGCGTTTACGAAGTGGATAGGTTCGGAGGAGGAAGCGTGATGGTATGGGGTGCCATCAGATTTGGTTGGAGATCACCCCTCCTTGTCATTCAAGGAAACATAACTGCTGCGCGCTACGCAGATACCATCCTAGAAGGCCACATCGTACCATACTGTACACACGACCATCAGGCCATTTTTATGCAGGATAATGCGCGACCGCACGTAGCTGGAATATGTATGGATATTCTTCGGAATAACAACGTGAAAACCCTAGAATGGCCTCCGTATTCATCCGACATGAATCTGATCGATCATCTGTGGGATACGCTCGATCGTAGGGTTCGCGGCGCCCAAACCCCTCCCCAACAGTCTCATGCTGAACTGAGACAAGCGCTCATCGAGGAATGGCATCTGATACCTCAATGAAGGATAAATAGACTGATTACATCAATGCCGAGACGTGTACGGGCCCTGATTGCGGCTCGCGGAGGTCATACAAGATACTGATTCGGAAGATTCGCGTCATCACATGAAACGATCGATAATAAGGATAACCTAAATATTCTCGATGCGTTAAGTATTTTTGGATAAGATAATTAATATGTGAAGGAATATTGTGTCGAAATTTCAGAAAGGTACGCCTTATACTTTTTGAAATAAATAATTTTGAATTTACACTTGCGTTTTTACTTTGCGTCAGTGTATGTATCACCACCTCCAGAAACAATATGTTCATACCTGCCAGCAGGAATATAGTATATAAGGCCATGCCTGTATGATATACATTGCCACGGAAAATACCATTCCCTCCACATGTGTTTTGGATTTTCTATGTAGTTTTGTTCCGGAATGAAATACTATTATTGATAAAATTTAATGGCCTTCAGATTTAGCGTAGATAAGTATATACATCGTTTGAAAATTGAAAAAACCTCATTAGCTACACACAAAATGATTTTGACTTGATACGGAAAATGTTCTATTAATCATCAAGGACCTCATTTCTTAATTTATAATTGAAATAAAGCAAAAACAAGAAACTATAATTCTAAAATGCATGCATTTTGCAAAGAAATATTATAACGCTGCAAGTACAATATAGTATGTATGATAACATATGCCATGACTGCGTGAAACTAATTAACCTATACAAAGGTAAGCAAGAAAAGCAGTTCGTTACCCAAACACATTAGTTATTAATTGATAGCTCATATTATGCAACATATAACGAAACGGCTATGATTATCAACAAGCAGAACAAATAAACAGACAAAGTCTAATTTGCAATTCTGGTATGCTCAGATTAAATAGGTCATTTTTTGTCAGTGGATCTTATGCAGGATGTAAATAAAATCAGATATCGAACATAGTTGTGACTTGTGTGTTTCATTAATGTTTCTATTTAAAAACAACATAATTGCACCATGATCAGTTTATGCATGATCATTATGCATGAGTATTACATAGAACAAAGTTTGTTTATTGCTGCCAATCTTGATATAACCGTTATTGAATGCTGGTAGATTAATAGTGATAAGCAAGTTTTTATATGGTAGAGCTTCGTGGTAGTCCCTTTTCCCGTTTTAATATCTCAATGGCTTACCTTTTTGATAATTGTACATATAATTATGTAACAGACAATCATGAATAAAGTTATATGGAATGTAAATAATCCAATCATATTCGCAAAAATGGGTTCATGATGTGTGCTCAGATTCACTAAACACCTTGGTAAAGATAAAATAGAAAAATAAACTACACTTGTTGCATGTGAAAATATAAAATAAAACTTTAAACAATTAAGAACAAAATTACAATATATGTTATCGCCATTGTTTGTTTGATATTTCTCTTTCTTGCATTATTGATTTTTTTGAACATATCAATGTGCCATATTAAAATTAAATTTGACTTGCTGCTTTGATGGGTATTAAGTAGTTGACGTAACAAATGTGCATAGCTACATTAGTATTAGCCTAATTTTAGTCGGTTTTTATAATAACATACCGATGCAACGATGATATAACTTACCATTGTATTCCCGTACCCATATGTTTAGTTCCTAGGAGCATGGTTGCAGGAACAAGTCCAATACTTAAAGACGTCATAAGGACAATAAAATCATATTTTACATTTAGCTTTGTGCCTTTTTGACAAGTAACTGTCATCAATGCGATGAGAGCTATGAATACATGTACATTTTGATATGTTAAGTTTGATGCCAATAAAAAGAAAGCTATCCACGCACATGTATTAGGTTGCGGCACATCTTGTATATGATAGACATTACAAACATTTACCAGGTTTTGTAAACAGAATACAATGTTAATCCCAATCATATAAATAACCAAACGTTCACCAATACGACGTTTGTAAAACGGTTTGTGATATCCATGTAGCGTTTGATGAACAAATGAATGATACATGACATATACGCAACACACCGAACTGATTGTTAATGAAACGATTCCACTTATATTCAGAAAATTAAAGCTAAAGTTATCATCCTGTTCATAGGTTGTTTTTGAATTATTCATATTGACCCATTAGGTTTTGAAACATCTAAAACAAAGGTAAATCAAATGCTTTGAATCCTAAAGTGTAAAGTATATAATTTATTCAATCTGAAAGTCTATAATTTCAAAATATTGCCAAGAATTGTTGCTGTATCATAATTTTTTACGGTAACTACATTTTACAAATTGTTATACATATTTATGAAGCATCATCGCAATGTTGTTTTCGTTTGTATGACTTATGTCATGTACGCTTGTTATTAAAACGGAAGTTTAACAATATCAGTTTACATACTCTTCATTCCATTTTATAAAGAAGGAGAATCTAGTTCTGTCTGGTTTTCGTGTTCCAAAATAATTACCCTACACTTCATTCAAAATTAATATCTATAACCGCAACAGCATATAAGAATTAGATTGATGAATTCAGTGTAAATCAGTTTTCGCTGACAATTTTTATAATAAATGTCAATACCTCGTAAGTTTTTTAGTTCTTATTGAAATTTAGATGGGGGCGTATATGACAATTATACATACTTTTATCAAATCGTATATTAAAGACTAAAGATAAACTTAATTCTTAATTCATATCTATTCTGATACTTACCTTCATTTTGTACTAAAATAGCGATGTATGTGAAGACATCGAATAACTTGAAATAGTTATCCTCGGGAACACATCGGGAAAATTCGGGATTCATCTGGATATATATCCTTTGTAGACCTAGGAGTACTAGGAAAATTAGCTTGGCGATGAGATTAGAGAAGTGTGTATGCGTGTATTTTGACGTCATATCCAAATGAGACGTTACACTGACGGAAGGCTCCCAGGATTTTTATCGGAATCGGTTTTGGATGGGTTTCTTCAGGTTTGAGCATTATTATGATACATTTTATGGAGCGTTTGTGGATAAATCATACCGGCCATTCCATTTATCAATATATAATGAAACCACTCGGAGTCTTGAAAGAGGTGTTCATGATGCTTTCAATAGAAGTTGTGAATATTCAAATATCTAAATAGACAGATGAAGACCTGTACAAAAAATAAATAAGAATATATTTATTGCACTTTCTGCATGAACTGCCGTTAAAAAGTTAAAAAGCCCCAATCCGTCCAAAATACAATAGTGTATCATCACGAATTCCAGCAAAATCCATAAGGCCCTAGGCTGTATTTTAGTGTGTCATGGTACATGCTGAAACACATGTATTATAAGTATTTCAGCCAGAATAGTAACAAAAACTTTCCCCCAAGCCATATCAGTCCGGAAAACGCCTGAATACTTAAACGAATTCGCGGTGCGATATGTTTCGGCCTGTTCCTTGATATCTCTCGATTCAAAGCCACTTGAATCCACATGTGAATTCAAAAATATATGAACAAAGATAATTTGTCTTCCTTCTGAAATTTGCTGTCAGCTTAACTTGATATAATAACTAACCACGCTTCTACATACATATTATTTATAGCTAATTTCGTCACAAACTAGTTTTTGATTTAGCACAAGTTTATGCACTTTACATGTCTATTTAAACTCATTTCACCGATCAACAAAAATATGTATGAAGTAAACTAAATGAAATTATGTTTCATTTCAAACATACTCGATGACTTATGCTCTAATACCATCTGGATTTATGGTGCACTTTAAATCCTATTACGATTGGTATTATTGACATTTAAATAAACAATCAGTGTTTTTTATGTTTCTTTAAATAAAATGGATGACTTTTTTATTATGTTCAACCTCTATTTATAGTAATTCAATAAAACCAAAGAAAACTTCATCTAATTTCGAATTTGCATTGCGAAAAAAATATGAAAACTCACGTCCAAACAATTATATTTTGATAGATTTGCTGTCAGCTTAACTTGATACAATAACTAACCACGCGACTACAGACATATTATTTTCAGCTAAATTCGTCACAAATTAGTTTTTGATTTATAAAGAATTGGTTCTCATTAGTTTAAACTCGTTTACAAAATATACTGTATAACATATTGGTCAGTTTAGGCAAATTGTAAAAGCTTTATAGAAATAGATGATCCCTCATTTTAAAGATGACTTAAAATGCAGAATTACGTTGGCTTTCTAAGAAAAAGCTCAAGTTTATACACTTTATATGTCTATTTATACTCATTTCACCGATCGACAAAAATATGTATGAAGTAAACTAAATGAAATAATGTTTCATTTCGATGACTTATGCTCTAATACCATCTTGATTTATGGTGCACTTTAAATCCTATTACCATTGGTATTATAGAGGTCGCTCAAGCGCCGAGGCGCTACCCCGAAAAATAATATTGTTTACAAAATGGTAGTTTCGGAAAAGTTTTGGTTTTGAATGCAATACCAAATAAAATAGGATTGAGACAAAAGTGGGAAAACAGTCAAATAGAAGCCAAGCCAAGTCTAGACAGGAGGCAGAACGTACAAAAAAGTGGAATTAAAGGAAGAAAAGGCCAAATCAAAAGTATTTATTATTTTATTTACTGACATATACAGTTTAACTAACCAAACAACCTTTCCTCATGAAAATCATTTATATGGAATGAGGTTTATAATTGAAATTTAGATGGCGTCTCTTTTCAATTTTGACAGTTTTGACATTTTAGTAAATTAAATGCTTTAGCCTTCTTTTAGGCGATACTGCCCAAACAGTAGACTTTCAAAATACATAACCAGCTTTGAAAATGTAAATTAATTATAAAATTATGACCATTGAAGGACTCAGTGGTTGGCCAACTCAAAATGAAATTGTTGTGATAAACACGACCAGGTCTTAACCTCCCCCTAATATAAAAGGGTAATGGTCTTTTAAATAACGTTATGACTTTACTTGGAATATTTTCGCCACTTTTGTGGATTTTATATGCAAAACAGAGCGAATTCCCAGGTCTATATGACCATTCATTCAAACTTTGTAGCGCTAACAAACTCATTCAAAGAAAAATGTTGTTTTGGTGTTTTTTAGGCCCCAACCCCAAAGGCGTTTTGGGGTGTCGGTATGTCTGTCGTATGTCCGTCCGTGCGTCATCGCTTTCTTGTACGGGCTAGAACTTTTAGCCCGTACAAGCTCATATTTAGAAAAAAAAACACTGTTTTGGCAAATGTGGCAAAAATCTGCCATTTACGGTGGCCGAATCTGGTCGAAAACGCCAAAAGGCACATTAACACATCGAGACCTGTCATTGGAGCCTATTTCCTAGTTTCTATGACCTTCTGTTAAAAAGTTCTAGCCCGTACAAGCTCATTTTTCGAAAATCGGCTGTTTTTGATCATTTTGGCCGAATTCGCCCATTTCCTCTGGGCGAAACTGTCGAAAGGCACATATACACCTCGTGATCTTTCGTTGGAGCCTATAACCAAGTCTCTATGACCTTCCGTTCAAACGTTTTAGCCCGTACAAGCTCATATTTAGAACAAAAACACTGTTTTGGCAAATGTGGCAAAATCCTGCCATTTCCGGTGGCCGAATCTGGTCGAAACCGCCAAAAGGCACATTAACACCTCGAGACCTGTCATTGGAGCCTATTTTCTAGTTTCTATGACCTTCTGTTCAAAAGTTCTAGCCCGTACAAGCTCATTTTTCGAAAAACGGCTGTTTTTGGACATTTTGGCCAAATTCGGCCATTTCCAGTGGGCCAAACTGTCGAAAGGCACATATACACCTCGTGATCTTTCGTTGGAGCCTATAACCAAGTCTCTATGACCTTCCGTTCAAACGTTTTAGTCCGTACAAGCTCATATTTAGAACAAAAACACTGTTTTGGCAAATGTGGCAAAATTCTGCCATTTCCGGAAGCCGAATCTGGTCGAAACCGCCAAAAGGCACTTTAACACCTCGAGACCTGTCATTGGAGCCTATTTTCTAGTTTCTATGACCTTCTGTTCAAAAGTTCTAGCCCGTACAAGCTCATTTTTCGAAAAACGGCTGTTTTTG
>LQRL01055329.1:0-19059 GCA_001703475.1 Hydroides elegans
AGTGCATAGTCCCTTATCGTCGAAATGCGCATTGAGGCCTGGGAGGGACCTGAAGATCCACAGATGAAGCTGCAACCAAGCAGTAATTAAGGTATTCTACTTAGCATTTAATAATGTTATATGATGTTTGGGATGGGACAAAAACTCTTGAAATATTCCTTATTAGCTTTCTATCAAGTACATCATGGAATGTCGCACATTAATTACGTTTTTTTTTAATCAGTTTACTACTTAATAACCATTTCACACACACCTCTATGAAGTATGTATTTCCGGCATCCATTTCCTTCACCGTCTTCGTATAGACGTGCTAATCAGTTATTGAGTCACCCCAAATCAGTTTTTGGGTCACTTACTATTTGTCACAGAAACAGCATCTAAAAACATTTTTTTCACAAACACCAAAAAATTAACACTTAAGTATGTTCATGATTTCATTGGTTATATTAAATAAGTATATTTCATATTTTTCCCTATTGAAAATAGCCAGTGACTCAAAAACTGATTATGACTCAAAAACTGATTTCCCCTTCCATTCAAAATTCCCTGTTTGTTCCACTACAATTGAAGGGCTTAGTGCACAAACATGTTTAGTGAAAAAAAACATGTGTTTGAGTTACACAGTCGATATTTTTTAAAATATTTTTTGTTTGAAAACCCTCAAAATACTGATTTGAACCGTGAAATTAACTGTTTTAGGTACATAAACTAGTCTTTTGCAATAAACTTGTTATTCCAATGCAATTTGCCATACCCATACAAAGTCAATATGCTTCGTGCACAAATATGTCTTTTGTAATAAACATGTGAAAACCCTATATTTTCTTTAAATCAAAATGTATTAAGTGATTTTGGCACAAACCTGTTTTTTACAATAAACATGTTTTTGCAATAATTATATTTTGCCTATAAAATCGTGGACTTTCAAACCGTTTTTCTCAAAACTACAATTTCACACTAAACAGGTTTGCTGGTTTGTGCACTAAACCCTTCAATTATTACTACTACTGGTTCTACTACTAGAACTGCTAATTCTATTACAATTACTACTACTACTACTTCTACTACTACTACTACTACTACTACTAATTTTACAATTAATAATAATCCTACTACTACTACAATTAATACTACTTCTACTTCTGCTACTATTCCTTCTACTACTACTGTTACTACTACTACAATAACTACTACTATCTCTATAACTACTATTACTGCTTCTACTACTACTACTTCTTATATTACTAATACTATAACTACTACTCCTACTCCTACTACATCTACTACTACTTCTATTACAACAACTACTACTACTTCTACTACTACTACTTCTACTACTAATATTGATGCTACTACTACTAGTGCTACTAATACTACTTCTTCTCTTATTATTATAACTACTATTATTATTATCATTTCTACTATTACTACTGCCAGTTCTATATATACTACGGCTACTTCTACTAGTGCTACTACTTCTATATTACTATTACTGGTTCTTCTACTGCTTTACTGTCAAAACTAAGTCTACTACTTTTTAAGGACTGTAATTAATTATTTTATTATTTTTCTTAAAAGTATTTTATACGGAATATGGTCACAGAGAGCAATCAATACGTTCACTTTATTCTGAATGACATTTATAGGCGAAAATTTGCAATGGCACTGTCCTTCATATTCTAAAACCTCAATTTGAAACTTATCTTTAAATGAGGATCCAATACTTGACCTGCATGTATCAAAACATAACAAAAATGAAGAAACTGATTTACTACTTTGCACTTAAACACATAATTTGTGGAAAAGGCGTAATCTTAAGAAATATATTATGTCGGTTGGACAGTGTGCCAAAAATCAAATCAAAGACATAAAAAGTATTTGCCTAAGAATCTTTAGAAATCATAGAAATCATAGCAATCTGCCAAATAAACACGTTTAGCAGATGAAGGGCTCCGCGCATAAAGATGCTAGATAGTTATGATAATTTAACATTGGCATTTGAAATGACCAACAGGGCGTCTGATCCATGCACGCCGCAAGAGTAAAACTCGAATATTTTCTCAGAAGCATTACTTGTGACTATATTAATCAATTATAAAGAATTCTTTTAGAGAAACAAACATATGTATGATATACTCTTCATATCTTGATTGGTGTCATTTTTCCCTCAAAACACCAACTATGCATATACATGTAGTACATTAATGCACGTAACCCTTGCGATTTAATCGACAAAAGAAGAAAGGGGGAGATGGCAAAATACATTGTCATTGAGGCGAAGTATTTTCTATAAGGGCTTGTTCACACGGGAAGCGACACGCGTTTTAGGCACGGAAATGGGGCGGCAAGGTGTTCACATGGGAAGCGACAGCGGACGATTCTTAGACTTTTAATTGATAATTTTCATAAAATGATCTCCACAAACGCGAGAGGCGGTGAGGAATGGCCTCTTGCGTTTTTGCACAGCCGATTGCGGCAAGAAATAACAACTCAACTTGTCTATGTAAATCATTTGTTTAAATGTCAAACATTTGTCGTTTTGAGCTTGTCGCTTCCAGTGTGAACACCTTTTCTAACGCGATTCTTAAAAAATGACCAAGTGCTATAAAGAACAAATAAGTAAATTGCCGCGGGCCGCGTTTCGTCGCTTCCCGTGTGAACAAGCCCTAAGCCGGTCTTCTAGCATGTGTATAATAAAAAAAAAAACCCGACCAGTCATCGCATATTTGTAAACGTCAACTTAAATTGAATGTTAACTTTAATTAATAACACATTTGAAATGCACATATACTTTGCTAATTTGAAAAAAAAAAGATTCATGAAGAGCAATATATATTTCCATGTTTTCTTTGAACATTGTCAATTGAATTCCATATTCACGTTGAGCAGCGTTTTCTCTTTATAGGCCCATGATATTTCACATATTTGTCTTAAACAAGACACTATAAAGGCTGGGCAATATCTGAACTGTTTCGACCTGTTTTCCTCTAACATACATGTACCGCGTGTTCCAATGTATTTCTTTTCGGAAGTATTCCACAAATGATACATGTGAAGGCAGTGATTTTTAGGGATAACGCTCGAAACAGTTTTCAATCTGGTCAGTCCCTCGATCATGTCATGTTTTAGGCCGCGGTTACACAGAGCTCGCTGTTTTTCACGTCGGGGATTAGTCCTCTTTTTAATCTTCTATAAGTCCTCTATTTTCTTTATAAAACTCGTGTCAAACAAAGCAGTAGCTATTTTTCACGTCAGCTTTTTAGAATCAAGAGTGGTTACACTGCGGTTTTTCACGACAATCTTGCTATAACAGAAGAGTACCCAACGAGCTGTTCCCCAAAAAAGGTGTTCCCCACAAAATTCCAGCTGGCTTGGAAAGTTTGGGCCAATTCATTCTAGCTTGGAGATCTTAGCAGATTGAGGAACACCTTTTTTGATAATTTCCTCCGTTTCGTAATAAATATTGAGAATATTTATTTCAAAATTGATTAAACCTGCTTGTGATTGTATAATAAACTGTTATTTACAATGTATTATATGTATTTATGATATAATCAACACTTCAATTTTCGCAAAAGGTGTTCCTTTACTGCTCCAAGCTGGCTAGAAAAGGAGGAACAGCCCAGCTGGCTTGAAAAAAAGGATCACCTTTTTGCAAAATGTAAATGTTCAAAAAGCATTATTTTATTGATGTATATACTTGTTATGTTGTTTTAAGGTGATTTAACAACTTCATTTGAGTTTGTTTGACACCATGTAGTTCACTAAACTCCTTTTGAAATACCTAGATTTTTCAGCCTTTTTGCTTGTTTTTGCGCCAGTGTAACCACTAAAAATGCTTGCGTGAATAACTGCTAACTTTTTAAAAAGTTCTGTGTAACCTCGGCCTAAACGTCTTCAAACAAAAGTGGATGGATTTCTAAATATCGGACACTTAAAACGCGACTTCCCTTTTATAGCGCAGCTTTTTGAGTTATCGATATGGGACACATACATGTAGGATGACAGGGTTTGTTATGGTTAAAAAGCTCGAAAATACTTTCAATGTGGCCAGGCCCTTAATATGAATCATCAGTAATTTAGTGATGGACTTGTTCTATACTTTTTTTATACGATCGCTTATTATATTGCACTGATATGGTAGATAATTAACGTAAATACAAATGTTTTTTTTTTCTGAAAGCATCTGGAAATGTTGATAGACTAACTGATATTTGCACAGTAAATAATGTGGTTCGTCTCAAGACACTAAAGCATTAAATAGGGGTTAACCTTTATTGAAAGGTCGAAATGATACTTTTTGCCTTTAAATTGATCTGAATATAACAATTGCATCAATTTTTATAATATTATATTACCAGTTGTGAAAAAGAGATTATGCACTATAGCTGTTATAGCGCTAATTTTTAACAATAGAACATGTTTTATTCCACTCGTCATAATTACATATAATTGATGTTGTGTTTTATCATAAGTACTACGTTTGTCAATTAAATGCAACTTCGATTATTTATGCATTTTCTAGGAAAATGTGTCTTTAGATAAACAGCATTGTTGAGTGTTAAACGTTTTTGCTGCTGAGCATTATTATCGAATATTTCTTGTTACGTTTGGTATACGATAAACAAGACCCATATCAAGTAAGCACAGTCACTTTTCAAATAATAATAGAATAATAGCTAACATTGGTTTTTGCAGTTAAGCCTCATTTAACCTATAAAAAACACGTTATTTTGTAAGACGTCTCTTGATGTAGATTTTAACGTTTGCGGTTATTGCGTTGATATTTGTTTCCAAATACTTCTTTCTTTGACAGAGGAAAAACATTCATTCATTTATATAATTATTTCAATGTACCACTGATCATTCACAATTTCATGAAACCAGTTTAAAAACATTTTAAATAATCAGAGGTTTTGACTTTGACTGTGACGTGTTTGACGTTTTGGCTCAACTCTTTGATAAAATGCTAAAACATGATTGTTACAATGTTAGAAACATGATTCTTTAATGCACTTAATTGATAATCTTGCATGTGACAACATGATACTTCTGATTACCGAGTAATATCTTACCATTTCATTTATTATTGTTTTTAAAAAGGGTTCATATGTTATATTTTAGCTAAACTTACATAAAGAAGGAGCTCATAGGTGATATGAAAATAAGTTTAATAAATTGCAAATTATGACAAATAACATAAATAAAAACAATAGCATTCCAATACGCATCTTTTATGTTCCACACAGATTCTGATATATTCAAAATGTGTTTATTTCGTCCCCAGTAAAAGGAATCACGATTCAGGCTCATTTCTCAACAAACCCTTATAATAAGAAGGCCATCGATAGAATTCTACTTTTCCAACATGTTTACTGCCTACAATTGTTCTATAATTTAATCACTCGTTTCAAACAATGAACGTCCTAGCATCTAGAATTCAGAGTACCACGTACACGTATCTATGTTTTTAGGTTTGATTGGGACGAAAGGCAATAAAACGTCGAAGGTTCAACGGACTGACAAGTTTTCCTGCCTGGGTAAATCGTGGTTCTTTTGGTGAATTGAGGCAAGCTAGGGGTGTGTTGTGCGCCAGCCGTATATAAAGCTCGGATTAGCGCCACCAAAATCTGCTTGCGCATTTTGGATTGAGTTGTTCACGCATCGATTAGGAAAAATAACCTGTAAGTTGATTTGATTTTTGTAGTCAAATATCTTATTGTTTGAAAAAAATAGTTGAATATTTGAAAGAAAAAAGGGGGCCTAATTAGTTGATGCCGGTATCGGTTTTTTGTTGTACTTCTTTTTTGTCGATGATTAAATTAAAAGCGCAAACAAGTCAGGCAATAATTTGGTCTCGAAACAGTGATACTCCAATAACAAAATTAGTTGTATTTCTGAAGGAAGATTTATTCGAAGAGATATTGAAATCTGTATTTATAATCAAAATAAGTGAAAATAAAACAGTATTTTCTTATTAAACATATAAAATTGGTGATCATACAAACAATATGTAAGTATCTTTATTATTTGTTTAATTGCTTGTTACAATTCATGTATTTATACAATTTAATATAATATACTTAAGAATAATTATCAGTTTAAACAAATATTTAAGTGACCTATCAATTATCGATTACATTTTAATCAAATGTGAAATAGTTGTTTATTTCGTTTGTAATTATTTTGCAATTTAGATTCATAATTTAAGAAAGGTATGGCCTCTCTTAACAAAGTTTGCATTTCTTGCAGTAGACCACATGCTGAAATGACTTATTTTAAAACATAAATTTCCAATGATATTGATGCTTTTCCTTGTATTACAATTTTCTTAATTATGAAATGTAAACAAACATATATAGTTGTGCGACAAAATTGTGCATTGCTGTATCAGTTCGGCACTCATTCTTTATGTTTTTTTTTAATTAACCAAATAGGCCAAATAACTAAAACATTTTCTCATCATTATCTGTTTTGTATCAATGTGTATGGATATTTAGAAATGATTTTTATTAAATAGATTAATGAAAAATAGTACAATTGCATAGAAAAAAATATGTTGGTATGGTAAAAATCGTACAGGGTAAATTATTGCAAGACGTTTTGTTTTAGAGTATCGGCATTTATTTGAATTTAACCAATCGCCTTTCTGACCACAAGCAATAATATCTGTGTTTTCGACTGAATTCATTAGATTGTTTTGCACACAGTGTTTTTTAAAAGCAACTACTGCAATAACAAACTACAGACAACTTCCCCCTTTTCGAACGTCTTACAAATAAATGAGACACAAGCCAAGCGTGTCGTATGTCAACGTGTTGTTTAAGTAAAATATATAAATCCGACGCTTTGTTAAACCGAAACCTCGCTACAGACGACGGGGTTTCTCGGTTCAATTTTATTTCTTATAGTACCCTTGTAAGGCCAAATCTCAAAATCGTAGAAAAAATATTAAAAAATAAAAAATCTGCGATATCAAAATATTGCATTGGCCGGTGGCCTTACCATAATGTCAAATTAGTGTAAAGCCCGGACACCCCGCGAAAATCGCACATTTTTTATGTGATCAGACCGTTTATGTCATCGGTTAACTAAAACAAAAGTACACCTCATCTAACCTAATTCCTATGATTGTAATAACGTTCAAATATAACATTTTGTAAATAAGTGAATTGTATATCTTATATTAGCTGAATAGTTTATTCTAAATTTTGAAGCAATACCTGGAATTTGAAAGAAAAAATACAAAAATGGTTACAAAATAGAACGATCTTAGTTAATAACAGTTCGGTAATTCCAGTATTGTTGTTCACGCGTGTATGCAAAAGTATGTCTTAAGACTTATAAAAAGGCTTTCAGGGTACATATCATGTATTGCATGCCTTACGAACAAATTATAAAGAAAATATAATCGACAATTTAAAGGGTCATTTTGATCTTTTTCGAAAAAAAAACTTCGAACACACTTAAGTCATGTTCACACTTAACGCTTACAATTTTTGGTAATGTTGCAAAAAACATGCTTTTATGCAATTCGGTCATTAAGAGACCCCCCTTTCGAATAATTTTATAAACATTAGCGAGAATTATATAACAAAATAGGATTGATTATGGTTTAAGATATACTCTGCTATGCTTTTATCAAATGTATTTTGTTTGGACTTTATTTCAGTAGTTAAAAACTAAACCGATTGCAATATCAAAAAAAAAAAAAATATAGGATATGAATATCGTGAAATATAGTTTATGCAAATCTAAATGATCCACTTTTATGTCAATATATAACAAGGTCGCAATGACCACAAAAAAATCTAATAACCTACGATATTTTTCTTATTCTCACTCTTATCAAACCGACCATATATTTTGATTCTAGTTGGGCACTAGACCATACCCAAGTCGAATCAACATAGATTTCACAGACCAATGGTCATCAATGGAATGTATTTATGCATCGTCCTTTCTGTATGAGAATTAGTAAAATTCTTGCTTGATCCATTGGATTTCGTCCCTTTCTGTTGTGAATTGGCCCAAGGGACTCTGTACATAATTGGAGGGATACGTGCAAAATAGTGAAGCATAATAGTGAAATGTATACAAAGACTTACGTTGTCTATAGATCGGCATACGTTTTTACTTAAAATCAAATCGAATTTAGTGATTTCAGATATATTTTCTTGTTCAAGCATTCTTAAATAGAGTTAACCAAATAGAAACGATAGAGACCAATTCAGTTTGTGCGATGAATTCCTTAGATGGGCAAATTAGGAAATTGCGTTGACTGATTTATGGTTGTTGTTAACCTGAACAGTTTTAAACACGTATCCCTCTCCGCGACTTGGGTTTACTGACTCGTGTGGTTATGATAGTAAATTGGGTATTCCTTAGAGGCTTTTGGGTATGGTCAAGGCCCCCATACTTTGTTATGAAACTGTCTTATGACAATAAATATACCGATAAATGTTACTAGGCAACGTTACACTGAGGTTCAATCGTGAAAACGTCTGTCGCATGAATGTTAATCGCATATTTTGACTCGAAACTATTTTGTCGAATGCATAAAACTGATCATCGGACACAAATAAATGACGCGTGTTTACCGATCGGTTGGATATGCATGCATATGGTTTTTGTAAGGAACGTACCTGAATCGCAAATTTAAATGCTTCCTCATCCTGAATTTAAAACATTTGGAATTATATTATTATTTTTTTCGTTATAGTGTACTATCTATCTCTGTATAGAACAGTCACAATATTCTTCAAGTCTTTATGAGAGTAGCTTAATGCCGTGATATTCACTGGCATGCACGAAAATAGCTGCTTTTTAAAAACGCAAATGTAACCAGGGTTTAGCGCTTTCGCGATTGCTGTCTTTTGGTTGCATTTTTCCTATAGGTCACCGCCCTTAACTTTTATTGTTACCATTTTATTTGGAAATAATAGCCTTTCGAAATGCCTGTTGAATTGGACATCGTTGGTCATCCATGATTAGACGTTGGTCATCAATGAATTGTCATGATCTAGCCAAATTAAATTTCAATTTTGTGTCAATTTTGGTGTCACATAGAATGTAAAAGGTTGATTATTTTTTGCCCTGTAAAGAGTGATGTTACGTTTAGTCACTTCTGAGGCAAATGACTATCTTAATTGCTATTCCATATAGTAAATGACCTTTCCAACACATAATTGCCAATCACAATAAGTCATTAAATTTGCTTTGTTTTAAATAAATTATTTTCTAATTTTCGATAGAGATGACTCCCATAACATCTCCCCCCCCCAAGAAAATCGGTTAAGATGAGAATAAAAAGTTTTCATTTTTGTTCTCATTTGTTTGACCTTTGTATTTAATGACGATAGAATTCTATATTTTTCAAAAACTAAGTTAATATATTTTTACGTCGATTTCGACGTAGTCATCTGGCCATTGATTACTAACTACTTCCGTTTCTACTTGATATGCACGATCAGGTCCAATGAATAGAAAACAAGGTCAGGAAGGAACTTTTTAAAAGTTCATCAAGTTTAAGAAAAAAGACGTCAGTTGATAAAATTTGAGGGCCAGACCATTAACAGTTTGGTGCTGTTGTTCTCTCTGTTGTGGTTGCAAACTATTTTCAAGGTTGGGAACGAGACATTCAGAAAAGTCCTAAAACAGTTTTTTATGCAACTCAGAAACACACAATAGTTTCGATATGCTTAATATGCACATCAGTTTTATGTAAAATATGAAATTAACGTTGTATTATTCATAACTTTAAATCCGCTTAACAATTAGGCTGTTATCATTTCTATAGAAAATCGAATGCATTGTTAAAATATAAATAATTTTATTCAAAATCCTTTTTCTCTAAAAAGACTATCCCACAATACATATCCTACATACAGTTTCTGCATTGACGATTGTTGAAAATCAAACTATTTGGTTAAATAAATAATAATGAATGTCACTGATGCATTTAGTACAATATCCTTGTTTGATTATAAATAAATCTATAAATTTACATTTTAATTTAGAATCCCGTATACAAGAGATACGGGACCTATATACTCAAGTATAGAATTTCGAGTTTTAATGCACTCGTTAACTTGATTAATTCCTGAATATTTTCTCTACCAGGATGAACATATTGGTTTGACCCATCCTCCAATGAAGTTCAAAATAAAAACGAAAAGATTTGCTATGACATGATAATGTATAAATGAGCTTTAGCGAAAGAATTTCTAGTTACGGGAATAATTCATAAACATTTGTTTTCAATTGAATATTGAGGAGCTTATTTGAGTAAGTAATTTGTGTTTCGATTGCCGTTATGTGTAAATGACATAAGATTGAAAATAGAAGCATCCATTTATATTTAATAATCATGTTACATCCATAGATTATTTTCCAACTAAATCGTAAATTGGCAATTATTATTATAAAAATCGAAAAGTGCACTTGCAAAATCCGTTGCACCAATGTTCTTTCTTAATTTCGATTTGCTATAGAAACCGTGTTTCATAATATATAAGGGTCAGATAGAGGCCATTGTCAAGATCAATATGATGTCGGTCATTCTTTGACAAAAAAAAAAAACTAGAAAAAAGATAAAAGACAAAGTTTGTGAGTCAACCTCCATTGAATTAGATATATTTACTAGACTGCATGGGTAGCACATCAATTCATCGGGTGAATAATATTATTTTGTTGGATAAGATCTTAAGAGAACACCCATTTAGCTTAACTGTGTGCGATTTACGTTACACCCTAGTCTTATAAAAGCTATAAGACTAATAACAGTAATAAGTTATAAGACTAGATGACCGTGCGTGGGTTCAATCCCCGCTGCTTGCGCCTCATAGGTAATTATTTCGTAAAACGTGATATATTATGACCATTGAAAGTGTTGGTCGTGTTCTTTCATATTGTGATTTTTGGGTTACAACAGCTCAATTTAACAAAAGATTTAGTATATATCCCATTAAAATTGAGGGCAAATTATGTAAACATAATTGGGCTATATTATTTAGCTATGCAACATGTCAAATGATATCTTGAACGATCAAAGAAATTATGATGGCGTAAGCAGATAGGGGTCAGCTGAAGTTTCACAGACTGCAAAGCATGAGGTTCAATCTCCGCGCTTCTTATCCCATAGGTCTTTATAGTTTTTTTTCATAACACTGGACTTCAAGCATTACATATGATGACCCAAAAGTAATGACAATGACCTTCTTGTTTAACAAAACACATAATTCTTACTTCATCTTAATGTGCAGGATTTGGAATATTAACTGGCCCGGTGACTACGGATGACCGCCCTCGTGCAATAAATGTTTTATTAGCCGAAGCTCAGTTTCAGCATAATTACATAATCTTTACTCTATGAGCAAGAATTTTATATAGAGTAATAATATGTTATATCAAATATATCATATATCTTTTACGATTAACGTTTTCATTGCTATGTCAATATCAAGGTTTAACTTGACATCGTTTCAGATAATTTTCAAAAACCACCAGAACAGAAATTCCAAACATACACAAATTCCTCCCAAAGATATTAAACCCCAAACTAGACAATGCTGTAATTTATGGTGTTGACCGCCTTTTATAACATTTCATTTAAATGCGCTTTAAGGGGCGCGATTAGCATCTTACAGCGCTAATAACGTCACTAAAGAATAAGGTCAACGTCGCTGAGGCTTGACTGAGGAAGTGGCAAGTTCAATGTTAAGCTTTTCTCACGTGTTAGACTTACCATGTGTAGCCGAAAATCCGTTAATAAGTGCATTGTATAGAAAACGTCGCCATTAAATGGCCTTAATGTTTAACATAAAAGAAATGTGGGCGATGTTTTTATTAGAATTCTACTGACCATTTCATAACGTCTATGTTATGGAATTTGATTATGGCGCTTACGAAATTTTATAATAGTGGTGTCTTCTCTTTATTACACGTCTTGTGTCTAGGGCAGCCGAGTCATTGTATGAATGCCCAGTGCTTTTAATTTTGGTCGGTCATCCATTCAAAAGGCAATAAAACAGGTTGATTCGTTATTATAGGGAATTATGTTGGACAAAAACAAAAAAATGCTGAAAGGGTGGTCGGTTTATGAAACAATCTTCTTAAGTGCTTTTCTTAGAAAACTCTTGGACGATGGGATAGAGTAAGGGAAACCTTCTAGGTCATACAGATCTAAGGACAAAAAGTTGAGATTAAAAAATATATAAGGTTTCCATTTATATTTCGTTGTGTTTACGTTTAAGACGTGACGCCAGCTTTATGTATTAAGTGACGTGTGATCTTGTCGCGACGTCAGTGTTTTTTTTCTACGTTTGTGATTACTTTGAATACGTATAATATGCTAGTTTTCATATTGGGCCAATGTACATCTACCGATCATGAATTGAACATTGCACGACATTTTGCCACGAGGGTTGTTCTGGCATTATATTATATATAAGTCATATAAAGGATCATGTGCGATATGGTGGAATTTCCGCTCCCTTTCGATTTGCATGAAATTTGGTTATGTTATTAAATTACATTTAATTAATAAAATGGTAAATTTTCATTGGAAACAAACGAACAGTTTTTTCGTAAATGACTATACAACAGGGGTGGGGGTATCCCGAGTTTTTTGCCTAGTTGTGCGTTAGAATATACTGTCCCTTTGATATTGTTCTGCCATTAAGTCCACTGTATATGAATGAAATATTTCAAAATTCATGTTCAATCATAAGAGTATTATATTTAAGGTATATTTCTATTTAACATTTTATTGAAAAACGATCAAACTAAAATATAGTACTTAAACGTGGATTCTGTTAATTCTAGATTAATGTTACAAATCGATATTCTGCCCTTATTATTTTTAAAGAAATATTAGATGAATAAAATTGTTTTTGCATGTTCTCGATATATAATGAGAGGCATAATGCAACTTCCACGTCCCTTTTATGGAGAAATAAACACCCACAACAGCTTCTTGATTGAAGGGACCTAAAGCAAGTTGGCTTATATTTAGTCCTTAAATAAAATTATTTCAATAATAATACCACAAAAAAAGTTTTATTGAAATAATTTAAAACCTTAATCTGAAAGTGTCGAGAGAACCAATATCCAGCACTTTGATATGATCATTTGTTGCATTTCGAAATGCGATTACTTGTATACTGGCCGGAATGGTGGCTGATTTGAGCGCCATGTCGTATATCTTGATTTATTTTTGGTCATTGAAATTGAAATTTTGAAATTCATTCATATACATAATTCAATAAATAGTGAAAAATTAAATTTCATCCAAATAAATTAGAAAATTAGACGTTTTACAGGAATTTTATAGAAATTTGTAGTGAAATTTGATATTTCAATAGTCTAAGAAATTGCACGAAATTTCATGGAAAAGTTCATTTTTGGTCAAGGGCGCATTCGTCCTCCAAGCTGAATTTTGGATACGATCTTTGTTTGCGTAATATCTTTCAAATTATATAAAATTCAGCTTGGAGGTCGAATGCGCCCTTGACCAAACTTTAGTTTATAGCACATGACATACAGCTTTGTAAATTCGATGAAGTGCGTCAATATCTAGATATAATACAGTGTTATGGGATAGAGTTACGATAAATCCACTAGATAATTATTTAGAAATATCATTCCAACCCTATTTAGCTTAGTTTACTAGGTAAATTATTCTTAATACGAGTAAATCATTATGATTATGGAAGGACCCCCTAAAATTATTATCAAATTAATGTGACATTTAGATGGTAAATAAAATGATAAGTAGATCGAGTTGAAAAATAACAACAATTATTTCTAATGCCTTAAATAATGGGCTTTCAAAATATATTAAAAAGAAATTAAAACTTAGAAGATAAAATCTATCTATCGTATGCCCTACTTCCGGAGCATTTTTCTTATATAAGTTGCACATGGTCCTTGTCGATAGCCTTAATAAAACAGGGCTCTTCGATATAATAATGAAATTGTTGGCTTTAGATCCACCGAATTATTGGATTGGAAAAGTTTTTTATTCAGTTCTCAATAAAAGAAAAAATGAATGACCGCAAATCCAAATCTCTTGAATAAATAATATAGCCTGACAAAAGCATACATGTATTTTCATATTGTTCTTTAGTTTTTCCTATCCATTAACTACCATGCATGTACATGTATATTTCTAATGAATTTTCTTATGCACTCAAATAGCAAATTGTATTATAACATATGGTTATGAGCAGATTTACGTACACAAATTTTTAGGTTATTTAAATCTTAAAGAATTATATTGTACAAATAAGCGATAGATACTTGCATCCTCATCCGATTGGAAATCGTTTATCTATCCTATTTTTTTTAAAGGAATAGCTAAGGGGATCCGTAAACGTCAAACGTTCTATTCAATATAACGATGTTTGTATTACGCTGGTCAAACGGAGTTATAAAGGTATCCATTCACATGCATATGCTTTATGTACGATCCCTTATATATATGACTTTAAGAACAGGATTCGTACTTCGTAAAAGGGGTTAAAAGAAAACTATAAAACTGTAAGATATGTCAAGACGCCCTTAAATACAAATTTATGAGGTTTTAACAACTCCTCGGGTTGCTAGTTGTAACATCTGAATTCAAAAACGTTTTAATCCGATTTCCGAAAATGATAAACAAAAAAGTCGTTGACCTCGTAATCTTAATAAATGTGCCATTTTTGGGGGTGTGGATGGTTTTATTTTGCTTCTTTTTGTACCGTAGGTCCACATAAGACACTGAGCTCTCTTCCCACAACAACAAATATTTATGTATTTAAACGAAACAATAATACAAAACGGTAAAGCATCTTCATTTCTAACCTGAAACCGTTTACATTTTGAAACATGTTGACCGCCATCGACGAATTCTTTTTTAGTCCATACGGGAGCGAAAAAAACATTTGTCATTTTATAAAATGATATTATGTTAACCGGGTATAACAGTCTTTCGACGTTTTGTGCCCGACTTTGACGCTACGTCTAATCAACGTACTTTCTTCGTATGTAAAAAAAAATAAAGGGGACAAGAGTAAGGGTGTGTTTCCACAGCGAAACAACCAGCATTATTTTATTTTTCACTGTTTCCTCTATAGAACTTAGAAAATATTTTCAAAGTCCTTTTAAGAAAACAGTGAAAAATCCTACTGGCTTTCCCGCTCTGGAAACACACCCTAAGTAATTGAACATCGTGCAGAGTGGCCATTACCAGATTTTAACATGTTAAAGATTTTTTGATGAGTTAGTCAGCGTTCTTTTCTTAAATAACTTTTTTATTTCAAAATCTTTTTATGAAATTCAAACGCAATATTATAACACTCATTTCTCCAGAGCTATCCAATCTTTTTCATTATTTTTGAGAATTTATCACTATGCAATATCAAGCAATAACATGTTATTTTGCCGATTGCGCTTTAATGCATTAAATCATGCTATCAATGGATTGAGCTTACGAGGCCAAACAGCCCAAACAAAACAATTGAAACGGGGTGCTCTCAAATTTGTGTTCTAAATAGTCTACATATTTCATGGGTTACATCATGTAGATAAATCATCTTATATTCTCGCTCGATTTTAATATGACTTCAAGAGTCTATTGTTCAATCCGATAGAATCTAGTATTTTAGATTGATATTATATGAAGGTTTATTTCTTATTTATATTATGCCAAATTATCCAAATCCATACACAAACCGCAGGGATGCATTTCGCGCTTGAGCACAACGTTCAGAGAATTGAACCAGCACCAGTGCTCTCGACTGAAGGCCAGATATCGGTAATGATATTGTCATACACCAAATAGAAAACGCTCGGACTGTTCCATCAATTAAGTATATTATTTTCAATGCGAGCGCCGAAGGCGCGAGCAAAATTTTTAAGTCTTTTCAAAAGTTGACCTGTTTTTTTTTTATCCCAAAAAGGTACAAAACGGGGATTTTTTCTAAATTGGCCAAAAGGTTAGTCGCGCGTCGGGCGACTGATTCTGAAAAGTTAGTCGATCGACTCTAAAGTTAGTCGCATATGCGACCGTGCGATCGCAAAAGTAAAGCTCTGCTTTATCATTATAGAAGTATCTTTTTCCATTATTTGAAGTCAAACCGCTTTTGATTTATATCAGTGCTTAGGTTAATTGAAGAAATCTGTCAAAACGATCGAGGACTAAATACAGGCGAACTATGAATATCATGGACCACATAGATCCGGTTATTATCAATCTCGATGATAGTTATAGTTATAACGAAGAACCTGTTGAAGAACCTGTCGAGTATGTTGAAATTGAAAGTGAAGAGGAGAGTTAGACTTTTTGAATTGAAATAGTGATTATTTGATATATATGCGGCCCCTTTCGGCGTGGGCGGATAAACAAGTCATCTGACTTCGGACTATGTTTTATAAAATATTTCATTCGCTGACGATATTTGCATTGATCAAATGAAGTCACTATTTGTTTGTTTGTCATTTCTATTGGCCTATATCAATGCTTTTCCAAACTTTAAAATGCCCCTCGCTTAGCAGCTCATATTATCGACTCCGTTTTAAAGGATAAGTATAAAAAATAACATTTCGATGTTTGAGTAAATTTTGTTATAGGTGCGGAGAATTTCAAGAATATATTTGATTCTTTAAATAATACATTATTCGTTGTCATGAACATTTTTTCGTTATATTCTTCTCTGCCTACCATACCAAATTGACAGTAATGAATCTTAAGCTAAATACTGTACTTTATGAACGCTCCCTAAATCACGCCATCTATAAATGGATTATAATGTTAATCTAGTGACTTCAAAAACCGTCACATTTCTCTTAATTGCCAAACATGTCAAATTATGTTTTGATTTAAGTTTTTATTTGTACTTTCTGTGTCAAAATACTGAACGACTAATTACAAATGGTGCTTCAATGCTAAAAGTGTTTATTCCGAGTGATTATAATGACACATTATTCATCAAGTTTTATTTTATTATATGACGTTTTTTTCATGCAAATTTAGCCTTGAAACCCACTATTGAAAACTAGAAAATAATGAAACGCTAATTAAGTTATTCAAAACAATCGCCTTATGTAACCATAATGAGTTTATAATCAATTCGTGTCGTCAATTCAAAATTAGACACCGATGGAAAGAGACGTGTATAAAACCACCAGTCCTCAAGTTACGACGCCTTTTTCAAACGTGTATACTGAAAAAATACAATCAGGATTGCTAAAGGATTTTCAATTTAACAAAAACGGGATTGTTATAGGACTTATAGCAAAGTAAGCGCTAATAGCCGTTGAAACTATAGAAATAAGACACTCACCTACAGTAATCTTGGTCTATTAGCGTTATTTACCTGTATAGGTTACCATAGATACGAGCTATATAGTTGTACATCCGTGTTTTTATAGAGCGAGGAATAGTCTGCATTGGCCAGTAGTCGTTGGATAGATAGAAGCAACAACACAAGATGAAGATGTTCACAACAATCACTTTTTGCGCCGCCTTGGTTACAGGTTAGTTTTCTCTATGGTTACCTTTAAAATTATCCTTAAATGCTACTTAATTAAAAAATATGTTATTTATCTAGTGATTTATATAGGTGTGTGGATAATGTTTTATTTTCAGCAAATATTCATCTAGCAAAAAACCTTAACCTCATGAGAAGGGATGCATGCCATAAACTGCGTAGTCTTTAAACATTTTGTTCTTGCGATGTATTATACACAAAGGTACATGATCCATTTTTGCAAATTCAAAAAAAGGAAAGGAAAAACCAACATACCTTATAAAACATTTTCCGGAGTATGTGTATGCTATGCGAACTTGACATCTAAGTATATATTCTAAATGGAAAACCAAGGATGTTAGCAATTTTTATCATGTGTTCCTTCATGGTATTTTCAGCAACTAAATTGTATATATGGCTTTGTAGTACAAACGCTTGAGTATTTTTGGTTTGGAAACGATTACTAGGCAAATTTACACTACTTTCTTAACCTTTGGCGGGGCAAATTGTATTTATAATGTCTGTCCGTATTTTTTGTAGGTTCGTCGGTCTGTCCCAACCGTCCGTCTATACGTCACAGAACTATGATCTACAGTTATTGATTTGCAGCGCTCTCTAGATAACTAGTGGGTTTCTTACTTTGTAAATAACTATGCAACAATTTAACATGAAAGTGAATTGGAACATGCATTTTATACATGCATGTTGTGTCGGAAACAAAGGCATAAACAATAAAAGTTTTCTGTGTAGCGGAACTAAATATTTAAAGTTTATATAAAAGTGACATTTGCTATTATAATGTTAGGTGAAGCGGCTAATAAATATGCTAAAAACGTAGACAGCTTCGTAAAAGTCAATGACATGATCTGGGTTTTTAATCAAGCGTACACGTAGAATTCTATCGTCAGCTTAGTCTACGTTTATTCGCTTTGGAAAATGATGTGACGAATTGAAATAATATAGTTTATGTTTAACTCAATAAGTCAAGTGACTTAGGGAAGAACCATGAAGTCTTGGGTTTAGGCATCCTATTACACAGTGCCTCCCAACTATCAAAAGTAGGGCTCATTGTCATGTTGGAACGACTATACGATCATTAAAAGACACATGCATGTGTATGTACAAATACATATGTTTTCGTAACAATTACAAACTCATTGCTCTATGGTTGGTACAAATTACAAAAACAGTAGAAAAACGAAAAGGTCATAAATCAGGTATTCTCTACAAACGATAGCACAAGATATAAACTGATAACCATGCCTTTAAGTTCCGTTAAAAAGGTGTCACATGAACTCCATATTGTCTGATAGCAACCTTCTCGGTTGATTCCAATTAGTCTCTCCGTTTGATGATGTAAGGAAATACGGTTGAAATTGTAATCGCAAAGGGGAGCGGAGCTCCCCTTTGCATTATACAACAGGCATGTTTTGCGCAATATATTGTTTATTTTTTATCACTCTAAAAAAACACACAATTTTTATGTTGATCATGTGACATGAATAATACTTCAGTATGGGCTAAAATCAACAAAATGGCGGACCATGGG
>LQRL01055330.1:5794-19467 GCA_001703475.1 Hydroides elegans
TGTACAATCAAACACTCCATTTATATAACCATATCAATGTGCTATATCAATAACATTAATCAATGTCAGTCGAGTTATCACAAAAAAAGTTTAATATCAATAACAGCATCGACTCAACAACTTGGTTAGATGGTGCAATTGAAAAATCTAAATTCGTACCCTTTACCCGTCCTTCAAAATAATACGTACATACTCAATCCGTAATGTATTGTTATTTAATTAAGTTGTTATACTCAGTAATCCAACAAAAGGTCAGTCAAAGCACTGTTCATGAATAAAAAAACATATTTAGCCCTTTATACAACACAATTGAGAGTTATGCTTATATTTTATAGCAATCAAATACCTCGGATAGCATATTAAATTTGTGATACACTTCTTGTCAACGATTTTCTTAAATCACTTTTGTTGTTACATTATTTCAATAGCTGATTCAATTTATGCAATAGTTCAATTTTATGGAATGTTTATATCATATTGTTAAGAACTCTATACGCTAAATATAGGAAGTCACCACAAAACTATAAAGATAGCAAGAGAGACAAGAAAATATTAGGACTACCAAGAATGTACTCAAAAGTTTTAAGATAACCTTCTAATTGTTCCTTCATATGGAATTTAGGGCTCACAATAAATACACACTAGTTTAAAAGTCTAAAGACTAGATGAACACAACATTTACTGCCCTAGCATAATAAATGAAATTTAAATTTAGCGATTCTTATCATCAATATCGTTAAATAATGGGATGGACTTACCATATTCATTAAATGTTTATGTAGAAAATACCAATCCAAATAGACGCAATAGATATTTGATTACAAGTGCGCTTCAATGAGTTGTCCGAAAAATACCTATTTTTGAAATTCATTTCATCACAGTTTTTTTATTCCTTAATGGATAATTTTGATTTTCACACATAACCTCTATGAATATCTTAGCAACATAAAAACGGAAGATAACTTTAAAAAGTGTTTATTTTAATTAAAATACAAAGGTGTATTTGAACCCTACCACGGAAAAATGGCGCTTCAATGCTTTGTCCTATTTTCAAAAAATATATTTAATGATACGTTTAATTGTTAAAATATGTTAATTTACTATCGATACATGTTCTAAAACCAAACACCAGTGACGTATTATTGACTTTTATGCATTAGGAGTGAACCATATCTCATCAATATTATAAATGTAGTTGGGCTGGTACTTCTTGCTACATTTCGGCATTTTTATTTTGAACGTTATTTATGTGTTTTATATAACCAAAATATGGGTTTAAATATAGCTAAAACATCCGTCGAGAAGCGACGAGTACAGCACTTTCGATTTTATGTGCCCCTATATTACCATAGAGAGGGTTGCTACGCGACAAGTACCCGGTGCATATTTCATGCCCATATATAAAATTTATGCGGCCCTACATAACCATGCAAACAGTCACTATGCTAGTGGTCAGTTTGAGTTTTATATTCAGTGTATATGTAATCAAATGAACTAATAAAATATGCACATTAATTGATTTAAAAGTATAAATGCATTTGTGTATATGTTATAAAAAATAAGATCAATCTTGCTTATATTTATCATTCAAATAGACCTAGAAATGTTTTATTCCGATATAACGTCAATAGTGATTGGTTTTAGAACATGTATCAATAGTAAATTAACATGTTTTAACAATTAAACGTATCATTAAATCTATTTTTTGAAAATAGGACAAAGCATTGAAGCGCAATTTTCCCGTGGTAGGGTTCAAATACACCTTCGTATTTTAATTAAAATAAAAACTATTTAAAGTCATCTTCCGTTTTTATGTTGCTAAGATATTCATAGAGATAATGTGTAAAAATCAAAACTATCCATCAAGGAATAACAAAACTGTGATGAAATAATTTTCAAAAATAGGAATTTTTCGGACAACTCATTGAAGCGCACTTGTAGCCTAATAACAATTATGCATTTTAGAACAATTCGACTTACAAAATTTGGGATGGCTCAATCACAAAAGGAATTGTTGATTGAGACCTACACCTCTGATCTGCCTCTCCAAATAAATAACGTTCACGGCTACCACCAGCCGATTGAATTGCACTATTTTATACGAGGAATATTGGGATTATTCCTGTTCGGCTTAACGGAAGTCTACTACTGATCGGCGGATAGAAACGAAGCTCTAGAATATGGGAATGTAGCTGTCGATCTTGGCTCGATGGCGCTGGGCGATGCACTCGGCAATCCAGATGATGTTGCGACACTCTTGCTCCTTCAGTTTGGTGAATCCGTAGAAGACGCCGAAGTTGAATTGCTGCATGAAGGCGTTCTTCATCAGGTGCACCTTTTGGAAAGGAAATTATGTAAAGTTTTCTATTATGTTACTGTTATTTTACTATCAAATTACACATGTGAGTATACATTTTGCCATGTTTTTATAAATCGGGTTGCCAATAAACTCTATCATACAATTTCTTTTTTTTTTCTATATTTATCAAAAGACTTTAAAAATAATATTAGAAATGTATCAATTAACACATACATTGTATCATTGGATAAATGTTAAAGTTAGTGAATTAAAGTTAGATAGATGTCAAAATAGTGTTGAAGGCAAATGTCCAAATCTATTTACCTCATGCTCAAAGAATTTATCTTCCAGCGTCTTGTCTCCCGGGTTCGATCCCGAGTCTTCAAACATTGGTTTATATTGCTGCAACATAGAAAAGAGGATATTGACTTCCATGTCTAAATTGATCATGGAAAATCTATTCTAAACCCCAATGATTTGAACTTTCCAGAATAAATACTTAGTTCGGAATCCTTTTTCACTGTACATAAAAATTTCATATTGACATTTATCATCAATATTTGAAGAGCTATTTTTTAACCAAAAATTCGATGTCATTAAATTACATTTTTAAGACAGTGCCGGCGTTTTACAAAATCACTGGACCACATAAGTATCGGCGATTGCCCGCAAATTGTCATAATTTGAGCGAACCCACAAAAATCTTATAGTTAATGTAACTATAATTGCATTTCAAATATGTGATTTTAAGAAATATTACGAATCAACTGACCACATATGTATCGGCGATGGCGCGCACTTGGTCATAATCGTCGCACTGAGACAGTCGCTCTAGACCGCCCGGGTACAGGTTGCCACATCGAGGATAAAGCTGAGCGCGGTCATCCTTGGACAGATCGGTGCCGAATGAGTTGATGGTGATGATGAATGCTCGTCGATCCGCTTCAAACTGTTTCGAAACAAACAAATTATTAAACTATTATTTCTCGAGTAGCATACAGGTATAACATTGAAACTGCTGAAAGCATAACCTTTACCTTTAAAACAAATATGAGGCCCAACATATAAGTTATTTATTAAAGCTAAAAACCGTGATTTTTCATTTTATATTTATCAGAATCCTTATCACAAGTTAGTATCATAGCCTATATAACTTTTAATAAAACATTTATAACTTGAATTTGAAGATCAAATTGATACACACAATCCATGTTTCGAATAATATACCATTGAAAACATTTTCTGATTTTTAATTTCTGTTTGTGTTTTCGATTCGGTCGTAAAATTGTTATTGTTGACAGTTATACATTATGGTCTCGTTTATAAGGTCAAAATGTTTTTTTAAATAATAATTGTATTTTCGAAATATATCTTATTTTAATCGTTTCGTTGTTACAAACTTACTGCCAAAGCTTCACACATAACATCTGCTGTCGGGCCTCCCATTTCTTCGCAGAACTTGTAGAAGTCTTCGAGGTATGCCTTGAGTGAGAGCAAAAAATGACATTTAAAACATATAATGTTTTATTAGTATTTGAAAATATCATTTTAATTTACAATTCTTCAAATATAATGAATCACTAGACCAAATATGAAATTAGTTATAATAGTACACTGTATTTGTTAATGCTATAGACCATGGTTATATTTTTGTTTTACCTTATAAAGAGTGTTTCTGATGATTTCGATGTTCATCTCGTCGAGATCTTGTTCGGAAATACAGTCGATGAAATATGGAGCTATAATTAAATATTAAACAAGCAATTAAGCATATGTTATTTTTTATGTTATTCTTTATGTTTAGTTATTCCAAAATGCCATTGAACCAGACATATGTTGAAAACAGGCGACTAGGTCAGAGAAAATATTAACTTCCCATCATATTATTAAAGGCTACCTATTCAGCTTCCATATGTTTATTATTTTCACTTTCTTCCTTTACCCAAGTTAAACGAACTGATTTGTTTAAAAAAATCGATTTATATTGAAATAGTAAATTAAAACGTATACGTTCATATGTATTTCGGACCAACTACTTACCGAGAGGTGTATCGACTAGAACGGCGTTATAGAGTTCTGCAGGTGTTGAAGCAATGTGAATGGCTTCCATTTGTTCGAAGCTTCCGAGCGGATGACATTTCGGGATCAATTCATTGATGGCTCGCTGATGCAATGTGCCCGTGATTAGTAATACTATGTTGTCGATCATGTAGCTGTATCTGTAGATTGATTAGACATACACTATGAGCTTTAAAATTCTTGTATTTCAAAAACAAACATTCAGAAGGTATATATTAAAGTGAATTCTACAATTGGATTTAATATTTATCAGATTATCAGATTATATTCCTTCCCACATCTCTCTATATATTCTTTATATAAGCTTGCGACACCCGGTTATATAATATAAAACTTAAACAAGAGCTTGATAAGATCAATGATTTGACTTACGTGATATAATCCAAAAATTTAGCAAGTGGTTGCATAGCATGATTTCGTAAATGCCTAAACTCCACGACGAGTTTTTCTTTCAGTTTGTCATCAATAACGGACACGGTCAATGGACTGGCTTCGTTGGCTAAAAACGACCCATAGTCTGTACTCTGCAGGTGAAGCTTAAGATCTGAAAGAAAGTGAGGTACCAAAGTGAAAATGTTGATTTTATTCGAATCAATATTTTTTATCATTAACAAGGAAGTATTGGTGAAACACGAAAAGGTCCCAACCGCCCCCCGATCCCAGGGGTATTGACTATCTCGTTTATGCCCATGTTTTGGAAAATCAAAACTTTTGGGCATTTCGGCCAAATTCAGTCATTTCCGGCCATGTCAAAAGGCACATCTACAGGCCAAGACCTTTCATATAAGCCTATTCCCAGGTCCCCACGGCCATTCGTTACAAAGAAACAGCCTAGAAAAGCACATGTTTCGAAAAACCGCTGTTTTTGGACATTTTGGCAAAATTCGGCCATTTCCGGTGGCCGAATCTGGCCAAAACTGTCAAAAGGCACATCTACACGCCAAGACCTTTCATACGAGTATATTCCCAGGTCTCTACGACAATCTGTTACAAAGAAACAGCCTGGAAAAACTCATGTTTCGTAAAACCGCTATATTTTGACATTTTGGCAAAATTCGGCCATTTCCGGTGCCAGAATCTGACCAAAACTGTCAAAAGGCACATCTACAGGCCAAGACCTTTCATATGAGCCTATTCCCAGGTCTCTACGACAATCCGTTACAAAAAAAAAACAGCCTGGAAAAGCTCATGTTTCGAAAAACCTGTTTTAGACATTTTTGCCAAATTCGGCTATTTCCGGTGGTCGAATCTTGCCAAAACTGTCAAAAGGCACATCTACAGGCCAAGACCTTTCATATGAGCGTATTCCTAGGTCTCTACGACCATCCGTTACAAAGATACAGCCTGGAAAAGAATCGATGACGGACGGACAGCCGGTCACCCCGAATCTATAGGCCCCAAACCTTTGAGGTTGGGGCCTCATAAATGGACATATGAGAATATCACATGGTATTAAATAGAAAACGTGTCGACGCGCAGAAGAAATGCACTGAAGAATCAAAATATCAAGAAAGTAGTTAAGTAAGATGCGAATAATTAAGACGATTCCTAAGATACATATCACTGGTAGACTTAGGTCCATTGAATGCTATTTTCGATAACAATGATCTAGTGAGTAAATACATGATCCATCAGCATTATTATTATTATTTATTATGAACAATTGAAAACTGGTCAAGGGTGGAATGTTCATGCTGGTGTATAAAAAAAAACAATATCATTTCGATATAAGAGCATATAAAATGGAATATAAATATATATACATATGCAGGGACACGCTTGAGAAAAAGCTGCTAAATCATGTACTTGCAACATTGCCAACATTTAAAGTGCCGAAAATGAACAAACCTTCAAGAGTTTCACACTGGACTAGATTCAGATAATCCGTTTGTTTTAATATTCCTGATTTGAAACCACGGACCAAACCCTCTAGATAACCACCGTCTATATTGAAAGTAAGTTCGGACATCATTTTGAAGCCGTTTGTTCAGTAAAACGACAGATAAATGACAAAATTTTGACAAGATGGCTATTTCCTGTTTATTTTAATCATGTGATTTTAGTCACATGACATTTGTTAAGACAAAAGTGATTGGCCATTTCTTAAGCTTTACAAAAATGATTTGTTTTTAGCTCTGAATTCATATATTTTCCATCAAAAAAATTAAACCAACATAGAATATTCCAAGTATTTATTATCGTTGATTTAATGATTCATTATACATAATTTTCTTACGTTTATCTACGATAAAAACTTTGTATTTACTCATCTAAATAATGACCATCCATTTTTACTTGAAACGCTGCATTGATGGGCAACGTCGGAAACATCATATTAGTGGTTAAATTAATATGCATAGTATATTTTTAAATAACATGACACATATATCATAAATACTTAAATAATATACAGTAAAACCTGATTAATCTGGGCACCTACGGGACTGAGCAAAATCGTCCGGTTTAGCGAGGTGTCCGGTCTAATCAGGTTCATAACTTTATCATACATTTTTTGAAAGATAGTGTAAACATGTATGGGGTTGGTTTGTTGACAGGTTCATGGGGAAAATGGCAGAGGATATATGTTTCAATATGTTTTTTTTTCTCAGCCATTCAACACCTGAAAAAAAAACACTAGTTGAATGTCTTCTGGTTGTATTTCTCTTGTTATAAATGCGTATATATTTTTTTATTAATTGACAAGTAATAAATATGTATAAATGATTTTCAACAATGTTACTCAGAATCGAAGCACAGAAGAAGTGTTTATTAACATCTGCATATGGAATAGATACCCCTCCCTCAAATGACCTGTCTTAGCTTTGAAGCTTAGTATGATACATTTAAAATGGTGTGGTTTCATGCCACAACCAAATATGGAGACAATACCCATCCATCAAAGGACCCGTATAAGCTTTGAAGCATAGTATGATGCATTTTAAGGAGTGTGGTTTCATGTCACAACCGAATATGGAGACGATACCCCTCCATCAAAGAACCCGTCTAAGCTTTGAAGCTTAGTATGATGCATTTTAAGGGGTGTGGTGTCGTGCCACAATTAAGTAAAACTGTTTAATGCTATTGATCAATGAGTACTGATCACTCTCTTTATAAGGCCTTTTTGGCTAAGCATACCGTTTAGTACAACGACCATACCTTATTAATCCCTCTGTCTGCGTAAAATGTTTTACAGTGTTATTTACATAGACGGAGAGTTTTTTTCATGTGGGTAAAGCCGTACAATCGTTTTCGGACATAATTTTTTATTAATAATTTACTGTCCGGATTAGTCAGGTGAAATACTTATATAATTCAATATTTTGTTGCGATTTGGGTGTCCGGTGTCCGAAGTAGCGAGATGTCCGGATTAACCAGGTTTTTAAATGGTAGAAAATATAGGAAAATAAAACAGGACTGAGAAAAACTGTCCGGTTTGGCGAGGTGTGTGGTCTAGCGAGTTGTCCGGTCGCAAGGTTTTACTGTATATGCAAAATATTTAACACGCAATCGGCATATAATTTGTAAGACATATCACAAAACGGTGTTAAAGTCAGGCCGAAAATATCGTCCGATCATCCAGCGTTATGTAAGATTAAACAGATGACAGCGGACATATATTTCATGAAACACCATGATTATCACAACATTCTGAACGATGCTTAACATTGTTTTAGATAATTGTGATCGACAGAAACGTAACTGCTAACACGCAAACTGTTTCAACTCCAGTGAATACATTTAAATATTTCCTAAACGTTTGATAGAAAAAATTATCGCCTGCCATTGCACAAACTAGTTTTCTTCGGAGTGAGAAATAATGTGGTGCACTCGAATTAGTATTTCGTATATAGCAGAAAACAAAAAAAAATAATCATCGATTGGAAATCGTCAGCCCCAGCTGATATCACATGCGTTGCTCCCTGCGGAAGCGTATAGGGTCCCCTTATTTTCCTCCTTTACATGACCGATCCGCCTAACCATTTCAAACAGTCATCCATCAGTACACTGGCAGGGGAAAGCATTGCAAATCAAACAATCAAAAACAGAATAAGAACTCATACTAAGCGATATCGAGAGCCTCCAAAAGTTGAAAAGCACCTGGACAAATGTGAGCATATAATAGACACAAGAAAAAGAATAGTAATATAAGGTTCACTCTCGATTTCCAAGCCCTTAAACAAGTCACAAAGAATAAGTCCCTCGGGTTTACCATCAATATCGATCTAACGTGCAATGGTCACAACAACGACGTAACAAACACTAATAAAATGGACATTTATATACCGCTTTTCCTGCTTCAGCTCTAGGCGATTTACAATTCATTATTACCGTGGTAGTTCATGTATGTGTTAACCTGTATAACGGACAGGCTACCTATTATACAGTTGCCGCTCACAGTTACCGCCTTGTGACATACACATTCAATAAACCAGTACCCAATTGTACGTGTACACTCCTAGGTAGAAAGACGCATGAGATATTGCATGCAGTGCCAAATTGCACAACTTCCATGATGGCCGAACTTGATCGGGAATTGAACCCATAGCCACTGACCATGAGTCCGACGCCTTGACCTCTCGGCCACCATATCTCTTGTGGGTACGGTTTGGTAGTGTAAAAATGGCAAATAGCACCAGATAATTCCTACAGCGAAAGTATTCTGTATTTCCACGGCATATCAAGGTCCACAGTTACGTTACATACGTAAGACCAAAAATCGAATGTTCATCAACTGTATCGGACCCACAGACAAGACAGAAAGTGTCTTGACTCGAATCTATACAACAAGCAGCCTGATCCGTACATAACAAGTTCGATTATTACGAAAGAGTCACTCCCATTCTTGACGAGCTGGAGTGGCTGGCACTCCCATTCAGGAAAAAAATATGTGAGGGCGGCCATGATGATTGGCATTGTGAACGGTTTTGTAGCAATTCCTGATAACGAGCTTGTCACCCCTGCATCAAACCGCACTGGGAAAAATACAAATACTCATTCGTACATTCAGGTGTATTAATATTGAACAAACTACCTAAATGCCCAATAAAATAGCTATCAAAAGTTTTATACAAGACAGACTTAGCGCGGTGCTGTTTTAAATCGACTTAAACTGCACATTTACTTTGCTTTAGTCGTATTGTTTTTTTTTTCTTCACAAACATTTTGACACTGATATTTATCTGAACAGAAGTGCGAATATACTCACTTTACAAGAGATGCACTATACGATCAGATATATAGTCTGTTGTATGTTAAACAGTTATCTAAATAGTTTTATGTTTCTTTTAAATGCTCAGATGCTGCATAAAATCCTCAATACAGATATCTCGATTTCACGCGCTTAAACTTTTATGTTTTCCGACGCCGTAAAAAAATGAATCAATATATTATACCATGCTGCTTTTTTCAATCTCAATTTTCTATGAAAATGTTGGAGATGAAATACATAATATTGGTACAACTAAATTTGTATCAAACACATTTGACATAATATATATATACGTTCTTATCATTTTGCATCCAATGCATTACGAGTACAAACTTGACTTTCGATGTCTTTGAAAAATGTTACATTTGATCTACATCCAAGGATTTTTATATAATTTCAACTCTACGCATTCTCAGTAGCTTAGATAAAAATTATTAAAATCGTATGCATTCATCATATTGAATTTCAACAACACATTTAGGACATTAAATAGAATATCTAGTCTATTTGCTTCTACTCACATAATAATAGCTAAGTTTATTTCGTTTGAGCGACGATGCAGTAATTTCAATGTCATCCAAACACATTAGAGACATTGGGAAGAATAATTTTGCTTTATAATATTGATTTTAGTATTGATTTCTAAGTATCTAATTTTACGCCTCGATTATTTTAAACATCACAGAACTTGAGATGACAATATCGCAAATCACAGTTTTGTGTTCTCATATAATTCCATGTATAGAGCAGTGTCTGGGTTTTCCAGAATATTTCCAAAAACATTGCTCTTAGTTGTGCGAAATATTCGAAAAAATCAAGGTTGGGTGCATGCACTGTTTATGTTTTTGCTATGTTTTGTAATATATGAAAATATGTTCAGGCATGACTTAATTTGTATGTAGATTTGATATCAGTGTACTTGATTGTAGCACTTTTAATATTTGGTATCAAAATACATGTATATATGCAGTTAGGCTAATTCTTAAAAAGAAAGTATTTATTCTTTCTTTTATATTTTAGTCTTTACATTTCCAATTTGCATGAATCACCCATTTGCTTTTCTCAGTTCTCATCAATTACATTCATCAAGTTCATTATTAATATTTATATTTTTTAAAGGTAGATTGTTAAGACATTTCGACTTTCTTATATAAAATACAATTAAACATAATAAAAACTGATCTCTTAGTTCTATTTATATGTCATTTTTGTGTGCAATTTTACACTGACCTATTATACCAAAATTGTCAAAGGAAAACCGGGATAAGTTAGTTTTATGAACAAGATAAAATGCATTTTGATTTTTTTTAATTGTCGGTTTTAAGTTTAGAAATTATTGGTTATAATATCATACAATAGTTCCATTTTGAATATTCTCAAATATTGTACTAATAGAGAGTGCAAATGAATAGTAAAAACCCACAAATCTTGAGTTTTGCTTTTGAAATGAAATTCGTGGAAAAATTAACATATGATATTAAAATATGGGTTAGCATTGGGGTATCAATATACACACTATTTATGTGTTGTTATCTTCTGACAATTACGTAAATTTATTTTAAATAACACATTGATTAAACATTTGCCGTTCAGTTTCCGAAATTGAATGGTTTCTATCAGCTTTTATTTTAAATGGTATAACAATCTACTTTTTGTCTAACTTGTCCTGCTCATACAACGACTATTTTCTTTTGTCACAAAAGAGGGTTTGATCATAACAACATTACTCATATTTTATATCGAAGCCTTATATCCTAATGAATTTAGAAACTATCTTCTAAACTGACTTATCATTGATAGCCTCTTAAATATGCAAATCTCTCTCGAGTATAAAAGGACTTAGTTCTCTTACAATCTTCCTCACTTGTTGCACAGCCAGCTTAAAGGTATCTTCAGGGAGAAAACACTGGATAATATTAATAAAATTCAAAATGACGACAAAGCCCCCATTTAAAGTTGGTAAGTGTATGTTTTCCTAATAAGGAGATTTATTTTTTCTTTGCTAAAATTAACTTTAAAAAAACATTTTTAAAAAACATGTACATGCATAGCAAAAGGTAAAAAGTAAAGTAATAAATAATTATCAAAACCCCTTCCACTTTATTTTAGCCGATATAAGTTTGGCTGAATGGGGCCGAAAGGCAATCGACATTGCCGAAAATGAAATGCCTGGTTTAATGATGATGCGTAAGAAATATGGAGAAAGCAAACCTCTCAAAGGAGCTCGTATTGCGGGCTGTTTGCACATGACTGTGCAAACAGCAGTTCTAATGGAAACTCTCATGGAACTGGGTGCTGAACTGACGTGGTCTAGCTGCAATATATTTTCAACACAAGTAATTTTTTAGATGATTCATTCTGTAAATTATACAAGATAATACGATCTTATATTTAATTGAAGGTCATATATTCGTAAAATAGTATGTACTTTCATGTATTTTCAAAATCACCTAATGACTCTTTATTTGACAATTATCAATGGGTATGATATATTTTGCAAAGCAATTGCTGTAGTAACCTTAAAAAAGGCATAATCCATTATTTACTATATGATCAAAGGACCACGCAGCGGCTGCCATGGCAAAACGGGGGATCCCAGTTTATGCTTGGAAGGGTGAAACAGACGAAGAATACCTATGGTGCATCGAACAAGTATATATAGTTTTGATTCATTAGAATCATTTCATTTTTTGATAGCCTTTGATTTCAATATGAAAAAGAAACTCAGTTAATTTAATAAAATGTACATGTATAAACGATTTATCATCATTATTATCGATATATAAATAGTGATGATTTACATTTTGCAATTAACTATGTTAATAATCTATATTCATATTATACTTATTCAAAAACGATTGTATATGTATTTTCCAGTTTTTTACTTATGATTTCAGACTCTACTTTTCCCTGACGGCAAACCAATGAATATGATATTGGACGATGGAGGCGATCTTACCAATTTGGTACATGAAAAATACCCGGAGTATATCAAAGGTATTATGACAGAAGAATAATATCATATACTAGTAATATGCTTTCCAATCAATTATAAAACAAATAAACAGTGCTAATGAAAAAAAATCTTCTGATATATATTCTTATTTTCAAAATAAAGAGCTCCGTGGATTATCTGAGGAGACCACAACAGGTGTTCATAACTTGTACAAAATGTTAGAAGCTGGGAAATTACAAGTCCCCGCGATAAATGTCAACGACTCGGTCACCAAGGTGAGCAACATAATTTCAGGGTTCGAATGAATTATTCTATTTAGATATGATGTAAAAAACATTTGTTTTGATATTTGAACATGTTTTAACCGTTATATAACTTAGCATGGTTGTTTGGATACTATATAAATATGAATGTGTTTTTTTTTCTAATATATTCAGCTAGTAATAAACAGCTTTTATTTTTATATAATCATTTGGTATTTCTTATCTTTGATATTCATTTTTAGAGCAAATTTGACAATTTGTATGGATGCCGTGAATCGCTCATAGATGGAATTAAGAGAGCAACAGATGTGATGTTAGCAGGAAAAGTAGCTTGTGTTGCTGGGTATGGAGACGTTGGTAAAGGATGTGCCCAAGCCCTGCGTGGTTTTGGAGCACGTGTTATCGTTACCGAAATAGATCCCATCATTGCACTTCAAGCTGCAATGGAAGGTACTCTTTAACTTTAGTTAAATGCAAACCCTTGAATTCGCGCACTTTAAAAAGCTACTTATCAGTTATCATCTCAAGGTCAAAAATATGTGACAACACTTGAAATATGTCTCAATTGGTTATGCGTTTAATATGTTTCATGATTATTTGATAAAGGTTAGGTACTGTGTACAGAATTAGTTCGTTTAAATATATATGAATATGTCAGATTACTATTCAATAAAACAATACAATAAACTTATTAATATACATATTTATATTGCAAAATCTATAATTTTGAATGCATTATTTTTCAAACAGGATTTGAAGTGACAACCATTGAAGATGCCCTTTCACGTGCACGTATCTTTGTCACTGCCACTGGTTGCAAGGACATTATTAGAGGAGATATGTTTGAGAAAATGCTGGAGGACACTA
>LQRL01055335.1:0-21734 GCA_001703475.1 Hydroides elegans
AAGAGACTAGCGAAACAAGTGGTGACTGAGGCGAGTTGGGAGGAAGAAAAGCTGGAGATCATGAGAGTCATAATAAGAGCAAAGTCAAAGTGTGTACCAGGATATCGAAGGGAGCTGCTGAAATCTGATGATATAATCGTCGAGGCAGTTCACGGAGACAACTACTGGTCATGTGGTCTCAGAACACACGATGTGCCGTGCGCAAACCAAAAAGACTGGCCAGGAAAAAACATCATGGGGCAGCTACATATGGAGCTGCGAAGAGAACTACAGCAGCAAGAATCGGTGAACTAGGAGCTCGTAGCAAGCCGGCCGCGGATGGGTGAGGAAAACCTTGCTGGGGAACCTGGCGGAGCTGGTCGTCTTCAGAATTCCCCGAAACCAGCAGCGACGCCAGGAGAAGGCCTGATGACATCCGCGGCCCTGCGATATACATCGTATTAAGGTATTAACACAAAATCAAGTACATTATTTTTGTTCAGCAAAAAAGAATAACAGGCCACATTAGCTTAGTCGGTTGAGCGATGGACTTGTTTTTTTTTGCGTGATCGAAATTGATCAAGTGAACCATGGTGTCGTCCCAAGGAATGGTTAAAGAAACAACATGTTTTTGCTTTATGTTTTATGATAAAATGGAGATACTTTACATTACAATTATATTGATTGATTATCGGATTCATGAACTAAATATACGAACATTATTAAAGTTCCTAAAAGGATTTGTTTTAATTTTTTTGACACCAAAAAGAAGATCGATAAGTAATTATCGTTATTTGCTAATTCGTAACAAGCAATATCATGTTTCCAAAACTGTTTTTTTCATTAATCATTTATCTATTCATTTATAATTACAATGAAAAAGAATTTTAAAAAGGTGTCATTGATTGGGCTTTAAAGCGGAATCTCTCGATCCATAAGTGAGCAACTTAACCGATACACAACCGAGTACTCGTGCGAATCTCTCCACACAAAACAATCTATAAATGTAGATTGAATAATTTTGATGAATTTCCAAATTTCGAAAGAAAACTTTTGAAAAATTCAGCAAAAATAGAATGTGAAATAGTGAAAAATGTCATTTGCCTTCATAATTCGGATGCCATTTCATGAAACAATTTCTAAGCAAGTAAATATAAAGTATTATTGACGTGCTTTTGACCACTCAAAACACTCGTTACATCCTCGTCATATAATAAATGTATTTAAACATGTCATATTTTAGAAAACGCTACTTATTCATAATGCCTCCCTACTTATTAATCAATGATTAATTACGTCAGTGACGTAAAACTGAATAGTGATTTAAACCTAGGCGATTTAAACAGTGCTTTGCAACGGGTATTTTTCATGTTTAAAGGTAAATATTTTTTCTAACTGATCCGTGTTTAGTACATCTTTCCAAGACATAATAGATGATATGTTCTCATGAAATAAATAGTTATAATTGCTCTAACATCGTGATTGAATCACATGCAAGTGAAATAAATATCTTAATTTAGTTGCAATAAGTGCAGAATTTTGTAAATTTGATTTTTATATAGATTCAAATGATATCTTATCCTACATATCAAACTATTGTCTCAAACATCTTTGCTTTATTAATATGTTGTATCATTGCAAGCACCGAACTATCAAATAACTGTCTTTTTTAATTACCCAGGACAAGTACACATGCTAAAGATCATAGACACTCATTTATAAATTAAAGAAAGACGGTCACTGATAAAATGAGAATCTTACACCGATAATTGTATTTTCAATGCATTTAGAACAAACTGCCACTTATTTTCATAATCAAAATAGACATGAGAAGGAAATAACACGGACGCTTACCATTCAATGCATTTAATTCTTTTTATTCCAGCACAATATCTTGATAAATAGCTTAATAAAGAAGTCCACAGGATTTTCGCATGGAACACTTCCGTTGCCATGATTAGTTTTGTAATGTACCTCGCGGGAGAGTAATGACCGCAATTCAATAGTTGTCTCATGAACTTATAGAAACAAGCAAACAAAACAAAACTTCTACAATTAATTGATGTATTCTTTCATCAGAAGTAGCAACCAGTAATTCTGATGGACAAACTATTTCAAAATGCAAACTGATGTTTCAAAATTGAATAATATATAAACAGCTTGCAATGTTGCAATAAGATAGCATATATTGCTTGATGAATGGAATGAATAGTGTGATATTTTTCGCATCATTGATGGTGTTGTGCGCAGGCAAATGTACCATTGGACACAGACGTGTTTGCCAGCTTAGACAAAAGCCATGCGATTAACTAATTTATTTTATTTTATTTGGATTAAGGCAATTTTTTTTCTATAAAGGCTATAAACAAAAATCGTTTCACTAAAGCAGCTAAGATTAAAATGCTTAACCCGCATCACGGATTCCAATTATTGAGTTAATTTTAAATAAATTACCAAAGCTAAGTATCTACATCCACAGCAGACTTATTATACCATTTAAAGTATTAAAGTAGAAGAACGTTTAATCAAAGACGTTTTAAAATTGTAATTAGTCGCTCATTTATATATGACTTGTGTTACAAGATAAAACATCGATGTTTATGATAATTTCAAAGAATTTATGATTCAAGGTGACGTAAGATTTTGCCCTTGCTGCAAAATTGTTGGTGCTCTTGCCCTACATTGCCATGCAACCGGGTGGTGGATATGTTATGCAACCGGTCAAATCAGTGTATGTCAACATCGTCTATACATTTTATTCGATGCTACCAACCGTCATTGTATTACTGAGTAAAATATGTTGATAATCAAATGTTGACAATAGGTCCTGAGGATCAAATATATTTCTACTAAAAGATTACATGCTTAAGTCTCTTTTCTGCGCAATGTTTATTACTTTACTTGATATGAAAGAGTCGAGCTAGGCTGTACCCCATACAACAAAGACATCAATTATAAAGATAGATCGAAATCTAAAATTTTGTACAAACATTTATATAAAATATCTTTTTAAACAATAATATCCTAATATTTAACTATATTACCAAATTTACTGAATGATTTTTGTGAATAAATCGTAAGAGATAATCATATTTATGCCTCTACTGCATGCATTTTATGCATGTGTTATATCACAAGTAAAATATATATCGTATTTTCGAAAAAATGTTGTGTTAAACCATATTTTTTTCTCGTATTATCAACGATTCTTTAATGTAATTTAAAGACGTTTTAGAAATTGGATATTCGGATGCTCTTTAATATGTTCTCTCCAAGCGCTTACACATTGACGCATATATTACCGTGACAGTTGATGATGCTTGTTCCCAGGCATATTTAAGAGCCATGCTCATCACGATGCGCTTCATTTGCGAGATTCTGAGACAGACAATGCATGGTCTAGCACTAAAATAAACTAAAAGAAACACATTATCTTATTTATCAATTACACTGTATAGTAACAATTTTGGCGTAATATAATAAATGAACACCTTTCACCTGGATATTATTTGATGGTTGACTAATAAGCTATGTCATTAAATAATTCACTCTCGCATAATTTAAAAGGTGGATCCTATGTTTACAGCAACACAGAGAAAGTGATTATATCATGTTTAGTTTCATTAACTTTTGGCTTGAGCACATTTCTGAATTCGAGTATCATTTACTTTGCTATAAAATACAGACAGTTTCACAAACCATGCATGTTTATTCGTGGTTCACACGCTGCTATTAACATCTGCGCCATTTGGTCGTTATCTGTGGGAATCATTTTGAATGTTTTCTTTGACGAATTCCCCGTGTTACTTCGCTGTTCATGGTCAGCCTTAACACTGGGATTTCACATCACTTCTCTATTGCTATTAAATGCAATTGCTATAGAAAGATACTTCTTTTTCTGTAAACCGTTTAAATATCTACAAGTGTTTAGCTTCAAAAGGATATTCATTGCCACAATCATTTTTATGATAATTCCACAAATCCTGTGTTGTTTGCATCTTGTCGAACCATCACGAGTTGAATGGAGACCTATTAACTTCTTATGTCTTTTCAAGTATGACACGAACAAAGTTGGAAAAACAAGTCCTACGCGGTATATTGTGTTCATACCGACACTTTGCGTAATAGCGTTTATAATTTACAAGATCAATCGATTAAGAGCGCAACTTAACCAGGAGACAGCTGAACAGTCTGTTGGATCCGGTATCCCATCTACTGAAACGGATAAGAATGATAGAAAAAAAGCAATAAGGTAATTTTACAGTAATATTTGTTTATAGTTTATTTATTCATATAATTAATGTATTAAAATAAATTCAAACGCGTCCTCGTTAAACTTTGTTTTCTAAATTGTGTGTTCGGGGTATGTGTTGTTTTTTTCTGTAAATTCGTAGAAAATTTATTTTTAACAATGGAATTTGTTTTTGATTTAGTTTTATCATATATAGCAATTAAGAAGATGGAAGTTCATTAACTATTGTTTTTTCTATTGATTGGTTAATCAAAAATAACAACTCTCGGTTTTTCAGGCTTATATGCCTTTTGTCCGGTTCATTTTTTCGCGACAACTGTTCCTGTTTTTATGGCACGAAACGTTCTTATATATGTAAGCTCGATTCTTATAGTACTTTGAATTTGTTTTCGCTTTTGCTATATTATACTAAATACATAATTTAATTTGGAGTTGAGGTTCTTATATTTTCGCTACAATCTACTTGTAGTAAGTCTTAATATCAACATTTATAAATAAACATGCACAAACTATATATAACAATAGTATATGACATCCACTTTATACATGCCAATAAATCGAATAGATATATGTTAATAGTTTTAATCCATTTTATTATTTCAGAAAAATTACACGCTTGAATATTTTGAAACACACGGAGATCTGTCAGCTATTATTGTTTGGAAGATAATAAACATGTTACCTACCACTGCGGCAATAATTGACCCAGTCATATATTATTACCTGCAAAAGGATCTAAGAGTCGCGCTCTACAGAGCATTCGGGCGACAAGACAAGTTTTCATGGCAAGAAGTACAGTAATCTTTGATCTAAATTTCAAGAGATAAATAATTTTCCCGTGTTAACCTTAATGCAACATTTTGGGTTCCCGAACTGGAATTTTTGGTTCGGGTACCCGAGGCGGTTATTGAAATGAAGATGGGCATTTCAGATGCTCCAACATGGAAGCTGAGTGCATCTAAAATGCCCATCTTCGCGCCAATAGCCTTATATGTACGGTTTATTTATTCATTTTTCAATTAATTGTAAATGAGTTTATTTCCGCTTATGAATGTTGTATATTGGTTATAAAATGTTAACAAAGGCTACTTATATGTCATTGTTATGTTGTTTTCATTGAATGTTTTTGGAAAAAAAATATTGTTCTAGTCGTATACGCGGAACATAGTAAATAGTTTTTTGTTTATGTCAAAGAGGTCAAAATGTCAAGTTTGAAGTTAAATTTCTCAATCAAAATCTTCATTATAGGCTAGGACGCAGTGGACAATTGTGAAAAAAATATATAATTTATAACGAAACATGTATGAAAAATATTGTATAAATCCTCTTAATTTACCCTATGTCTTCTGATTTTGTCATTAAATATTCGTACTCATTTTTAAAACGAGTCAATAGTGCCGATACATTATTGTATTACCCTCCAATACACTCTCAGTTTCTTATACTAATATTTCTAGCATATAATAATCCGAAATATTATGCTCTTCATTATAACATGCTAACTAAATCTAGATGCATAGGACTATCAACATTTTTAGTACTCAGGAAGCGAAAGAGACGTTTTTAAATTTAAGATTAGTTGTAAATAGACTTGCATGCTGAATGTTTCATTTAATTATAACACCTATTAGAATGAGACAATAAAACTGTTCATACAAAAACAAAAGATTTATATCAACATGGTTGTTTTGAATTATATTGGATTTTATTTTGCGCTTCAAACAATAATTATATAACAATTAATCATTAAAAATATATAACTATGTTTAGTTTCATTTGGTAAATGAATAATGATAGGGTTTGGGTGCTGTCAGCCAAAAATAAAGATTCATATCCAATGAAATATAGTTAGATATATAAAACTAGTACGTTGATGTGGAATGATCAAAAGTAAAAATCAAGAAAAGATGCAATTACTTATAACACATAAAATAATGCACCAGACAAAATCTAATTTATTACTGAAATGCCTCTCGCTTAACTAGAATCTTTATTCTAGTATGCTCAAAAGTAAAATCAAGAAAAGACGCAATTACTTATGAAACATCAAGCAATGCGTAAAATAAAAGCTAATCTATTACTGAAAAGCACGACGAAAATACATAGTACCATGCTGATGACACGATTCAGGAGTACCCAGCGATTTATTTGATGAAATATCTATTCTGCTGGGACATCTTTTTTGCTGGCATTTTCACAGAATATAATAAATACGAATTTCTCTTTTGCTTTATCTAAAGAAATAATGTCCATAAAAAGCATTTATTACAAGTTTGAGCAGATAAGGGCTAAACATGGGAATGTACTAATTTTAGTGGACTTTAAGAGGAGCCTGAAACATTGTAAGCAACGTTTGCTGACAACAATTTAGGGGCTTTCCTGGCTGGCTAACAAATATTTTTTTACTCGAAGGAATACTATTTTAGCACTTTAAGTTGCAAACGAATTCGTTTTATAACAAAATTAGTTATATTATACACACTTCTTTAATTCTTTCGTAGGGTACTCCTGACAAATATGATAAGTGAACATTAAGAAATCACATTCCTGTTGGTTAACACTTAGCTAGATTAAAACATGAAAAAGATACTTACAATGTGATGATGGACAATATCATAAGCAACAGACCACTTATAGAACTTAGATCATACAAATCTTATGTTAAATCTTCTTGCATTTGGAGGGACCTGATAGACTCTACGACTAGAAAATGCAATTTTAGTGCATGTTCCCAACTATTCACGAAAGGATTGCAGGCGCCTTAGGGCCTGTTTAAACGGGTAGCGGTAAGGAGCGGCAGTGAACATCTTTCTATTATGGCATACTTTAAAGGTGGTTGTTTTTAATAAACATAGTCTACTTGCTAGACATCTGATAGAAACTGATAGATAGTTAAAAAGACTACTATTAAGACTTTATAGACCTGAAGTACCTTTCTACCAATAACACATCAACAAAATAACTTCAAAATCATTGTCTATGTAAATTTACTGTAAATGTGCCTTAAGAGGCAGTTGAAGTCTATATTGAAGGACATTACTAGAACATACTTTAACATACACGGCAATATAAGTGAAGTTCATTATTTTAAGATTAAATTAGGACTCAGTGATTTTGAATATGTATGAATCTGATCTTTCTATAATAATTATTCTTAACCAAAATAATTTCTCTCAAAATTGTGTTCGCAAATGTGTCTTAATGATAAAGGATATAATGAATATTAGTATTAACTGTGCCATACGGGCCTGGCCACATTGGAAAAATAATTTATGTTTTGTATTCAAACAAGTGAATTACAAGGTTTTTGTGGCTTGTAGTGGTCAAATTGAAAGCATTTTGGAACATTTTACATTCATATTTTAGGCATATAGATTTTATATTGAATATGCTGTAATTACACTAGTTTAAATCTGTAGACACATATAATTAAGAAACCTGTTTATATAGACCATACACGAATTGGCTATCTCCGGTAGTTTCGGGTCCATAAAGTACATACTACACCTGTCACCATTCTAGTACATTTTAAGCCACTGATTTTGATGAATTAATCTAGCATGTCTAACTATAATTGAAACGTGCTAACAAAAAAAGACTATCTTAATTTAGGTAATGAACATTTTATTTTTTCTTATTTTATTATTAACAGTGCTGTTGGGTCTTAAGCCAATAGGAAATGAACCTTTTTATTGCACAATTTGTATATTTAAGCACCTTTTTGGATGGAAACTCTCTGTCCCATGTTGTCAATTTTGGAAACTTTGTGGCTGAAAACTTTTTTGGGCGGAAACTCTTTGGGCGGATACCTGATATTATGTAACATATAAAACAGCAACTTACTTTGTACATTTTTCGCTTGACGTTACCTGATAGTATAATCACCATATAGTAATTACATAATGTTTATTCATATTATAATAGTAAATGCAAATATATATTGACATATAGTAGCCTATATACATATTTACAATTAGAAATATTCATTTTTGGATGTCTTATTCCAAAATTTGTTTACAAAAAAGCCTATCATGATATTTTCTTATGGGGTTGTCACAGATAAAAGGGATTTCCAAGACTAGTCCTATATATTAATCCGTCTGATTAATTGACATCCTGAATTACCTTGACTTTTATTTTTTTAATTTTTCAATCCGAAGACTCTAAGCAGAGCAAAGGCAAGCTATAATATGGCACGGCAAAAAATGTGATAACTTGTTTCGATCTATTTTATTAATTTTAATTTTTTTTTTGAAACCAGGATGAACTCGAATCTTTTAAGGGTGCGCAAAAAATAAAAATTGTGTAGAATTTCTTTAAATATGTGCACATTAGAGAAACATTCTCGAATCTTAGAAAATATTGCAGATTCCATAATTTTTATAAAATATAGTACAGACGATCCCTTTCCATGCTGTCAATTAAACAGCTGGCATGTCTAAACTTACAAAACAAAACAAACATGCCATCCTCATAATAAATTGTGTTCTATTTATTAAAAAAGACTCCCGCGTAAGGCACCAAACTATAAATTATAGTCTGGCAACATGAAATTGTATCATTTCAAACAATAGTCTTTTTTTCATATAACTGTTAAAGTATCAGGTTTTCATTTTAATACACTTGTTGATTCTCATATATGAGAAATGAAGCGCTTATGTCGAAAATCGCGTTTAGACAAGGCCATGTCCTTATTGGTTCTATGATTGATTAAAATATCCATGAGACAAAAAGACTCAAATTTACTCAATTTTGGTATAAAAAAGCAATCATTCTCATTCCCGGCTCATATTGGTGTTGTTCATCATTATATAAGGGTTTTACTGCAAAATTTGATATAGAAATCTTTGAAAATATCCCGAAATGACGAAGTTAAATGAAACTAAAATAGAAGATATTCTTTTAATGTATCGATACTTTCAGCGCGTTAATCGCCAATATAGAGGAAAGGTTTTCAAAAATGCAATTAACAGTTTAGCGAGAGCTTTTAATTTATCCATTTCAACAATAAGGGCCGTTATAGATGGCTAAAAGAAATGTTCTTAAGACAAGAAAAAGTGTACCGATAGAATTGATAATTTTGATAGAGAAGCAATAAGACTGGTCGTACATGATTTTTATAGGGAAACTGTTTTGCTAACAGCGAAAATGATCAAAAAGAAATTGGAAGAAAAAGATATACGTATTGGTATAAATTTGTTATGTAAAGTATTACCATAAATCGGCTTTAAATATAAATCCGTTGGCGAAAATCGTTAAGTTTTTGTTGAAAGAAAAGAAATTCGCGATTCGCGATCCAACTATTTAAGAACAGTTAAGGACTTTCGTCGTCGTGGTTTTCGAATAGTATATTTAGACGAGACTTGGATAAATAAGAAACATTGCTTAACCAAGTCATGGCTTCCAAGCTGTAACACAAATGATATCATAAACATTGTAGAAAATAAAAACATGAAACTGCCAAATATCCCTTCAGGAAAGGGCACGAGATTGATAATTTTGCATGCCGGATGTAGTGAAACCGGTTATATAGAAGGATGTGAGTTGGTTTTCATAGGCAAGGACGTCGATTGAGACTATCATCGCGAGATGAACTCTACCGTTTTTATAGATTGGTTCCGGAATACGATAATTCCAGCCCTGGAGGAACCTTCGCTCATCGTACTCGACAATGCGTCGCCCCACAATGTACGCACTACGGATTGCAAGGCGCCAACATCAAGTACAAAAAAAGGCGACATGCAACATTGGTTATTGGAAAGAGGCATCCAATTCGACATCCTAGCGAAAAAATCCGAACTCTATGAGATGATCAAGCAACATAAGCCTCCAATCCGCTACCTTACAGATGACATCGCAGGTTGGTTAATTTCATTACTTTGCCTTGACTGAAACCCCGAAAACTACGTCATTATAACGTTTTTCAATACGTGACCCGGAACGTGCGTTTTACGTCCCGACGTACACTACACGAAATTATTTCAGATATACATTGTCCATAGTTAAATTTATAAAAATTATTAATTTATAAACATCTAATACTACTGTATGGATATGCATTTCGTTCAATTCTCAATATGAATAAATTTATTAAAATTGTATTTGTACATGTACCATCATAATAAATAGTACTTTTATATATTATTTTATTCCCTTTTTTCAGAGGAAAACGGCCATTTCGTGCTCAGAAGTCCAGTTCGTCATTGCGAATTGAACCCGATTGAGCTTATCTGGGCTCAATTGAGACGCTTCGTGGCTTGTCGAAACGCAACGTTTAAGATAAAAGACGTCAAGAAACTTACGCATAAGGCTATCCGTTCAATCACAGTGGAAGCATGGCAGAGGTGTACAGATCATGTAATATCAATTGAGGATAGACTTTGTACTACAGAGGGAATTTTTGAAACGATCGAGCCAGTTATCATTACATTTTCCAGTGACGACAGTTCCGAAGATAGTGACTCAGATGGTTCTGTATCAAGCCGAGAATAACCATTGACTTACGGTAACAGAGATGGTAATATAGATCATGTAGAATCTATATCAATAGTTACATTTTCCCATGAACAGAAACCTGTTTCAAATAAAAACAGTAGAGATATCAAAGTGTTTGATTTCATATTCAGAGTTCAATGAAAAGACCGTTTAAATGTCTATATATAAAATGTCACCAATAAACAATGAAAACATGCGTGGTAAAACACGTGAGAAGGAGGGGTTTATATTAAGGGGCCATAGCACGGGCTTTTTGGCATGATATTGATCTTTGATTAGGTCTGCTTAAAGTTCTCATTTAAAAATCAATTATCATCATTTTACTCATGACAAAATAATGCAATCATTTGCAAAAAAAGTATGTATCGCAACATTGCAAATTAAATAAACTGTGAAATCTTTGTTTTTATTTGATGGTTGGTTCGTTTTAAAAAGATAATAATATCGTGTTTTTTAGCCGTGCCATATAACAGTAGTTTTTCATGCGAGCTGCCTTTTAGTTAAAAAACTTGGGCAAAAAGAGGAGATAAGGCTTCACAATCAAAGGTGTCCCCCGTTTGCCCTTAGTATTTTAAAAGGGGTTTAGTGACATGCATGGTGTCAAGCAAACTCAAATATTGTGCTTTTTGTAACATTCGCGCTATTTTTTCCAACTAGCAGTTTTTACCATTGGAGTTGTCCTCTGCATTACAAAATTAACTTAAAAAGCATCTGCTGTTTTGGTTTGCTGTTTGGTGACGTGAAAAATAACTTGCCTTTTTGCCCTGTCTAGGTATAAATTTAAACAAATATCTACTCCATGCATAGCCTTCAATGTTTTTTTTTGCATAGGAGGTTTTATAAACAAGACACCACGTTGATCCATATTTTTTAACTCACCAAGGTATCTAATCATATAATTTCAAAGGGTTATTAACTAGAAACATGAAGTTAAGTGTTTAAACCCGACACAGAATAAAGCCATATGTTATCACTAAAGTAAACGTAAACGTACTTAAACGTACGTTTCAACCGTAAAAATATTACTTTAGAGAGACTATCTGCATTGAAAAAACGGACCATTGGAATATACTGTATTTAATGGGACATAGTTTTAAATATATAATATATAACATAATATATCCTTATATAAACTTTTGAAAGGCTATAACACATTTTTGTGTTTTACGTACATTTTTTTTCAAGCAACATCGACATTTTATTTCCCTTTCTATATCAAACTATTACGAGATTTTTCTCTAGTTTCTATATTGAACAAGATATATTCAATAAATGTCTTATCTATTCACATCTAGTCAGGTACCGAGGAAAAGTCAGCAGACGTGCCCTCTTATTATCGTTTGGACATATACTTAGACATATATTATATATGCAAAAACTATCCTATAATTGTTCTTTTATCAGCAGATTGAAAGAGTGCTGTAATGCTAAGGGTATAAAATAAGTTTTCAACCCTTATAATTTAGATTGAAATATCATAGTTATTCGTATTTATCTGATATTTCAATCTCAACTATAAGACATTTTAAATCATGGACTATCCTGTAGAATAAACGTGGATATGAAAACAAAATTTGCGATGCGACAAAATTATGAAACAAGGATTCTAAACATTTTAAGTATCTTTTTAGTTTAAATCAAACACTACTGTGACGTTTCCTGCCACGAAAACTTATCCTGTTGCCCAAACGCTCTGTAGAGCGCGACTCTTAAATTGCGATGCAGATAATAATATATGATTGGATCGATTATTACCGATATTGTAGGTAGTAGGTGCACGATCTTCCAAGCAATGATAGCTGACGGATTTCCTTGCGTTTCAAAATATTCAAGCGTATAATTTTTCTGTAACAATAAAATTATTAATAGCTTTTCAAAAATTAATTAGTTGATTTCTTGTTATCTAAATCTGATTGATATAAAACTACTAATATTAAATGGTTTAGTGCTTACCTTTTTATCACTTTTTGTTTAGTGTTTTTATGTCTTATCGTCCAGTTACCCGATACTACCACAAACAAATTAAGAAAAGAAACATATATGATTACAATAATATAGACAAAAACATTAAGACAAGTACAAAGTATTATAGTAATGTAATAACTTACATATATCAGAACGTTTCGTGCCAAAAAAACAGGAAAAGTTGTTCCAAAAAAACGACCCCGACATTAGGCATATGATCCTGAAAAATACGAGAGTAGCAATGATTCTTAATAAAACAACCAAATTCAAATATATAGTTTATGAACCTCTATTTTCTGAATTAAAATATATGAAAAAATATATGAAAAAGAAACTAAATAAAAACGAATAAATATTTTGCAACGCATTTCCAGAAAAATATTCGACACAATTATTGTTCTTATTTGATCAAACCCAAAAAAGATAAAATGCAAAACCCGTTTATTTAGGACATGTTGAATTCAGTTTAGTACATAAATATATATAAGCTTTAAGCAAAAAATGGTTGGAAAACTTGCCTTATGGCTTTTCTACGATCATTCTTATCCGATTCAGTGGATGGTATGCCCGATCCAAGTTGTCGTTCAGCTGTCCCTTGGTTAAGTTGCGCTCGCAATTTATTTATCTTGTAAATTGTAAACGCTATAACGCTTAGTGTCGGTATGAATACAATATACCGCGTAGGACTTACTTGCCCGACTGTTTTTGCGTCATACTTGAAAAGACATAAATAGACGATAGGCCGCCATTCTATTCGTGATGATTCGACGAGATGCGAACAACACAGGATTTGCGGAATTATTATGAAAATGAATGTGGAAATGAATATTGTTCTGAAGCTAAATACCTCGAGATACTTAAACGGCTTACAGAAAAAGAAGTATCTTTCTATGGCAATTACATTTAACAACAATAAAGAAGTGATGTAAAATCCTAATGTTAAGGCAGACCATGTACAGCGAAGCAATACCGGGAGTTCTTCGAAGAAAATATTCAAAATGATTCCCACTGACATCGACCAAATAGCAAAGAGATTAATAAAAGCGTGAGAAGCTCTTATTAACATACATGGTTTATGGAACTGACTGTATTTTATAGCAAAGTAAATGATACTGGAGTTAAGAATTGTGCTAAAGCCAACAATCAATGCAAAGTAACATGATATGATCACTTTTTCTGTGTTGCTGTAAACATATGATCCATCTGTCAATTCAGGCACGAGTGAAATATTCGCTGACATAGCTTATTAGTCATCTGTGAAATAATATCCAGAAGATTCATTTTATTAAATTGAAAAGGTTCCTATACATGTTAATTGATGAATAAGGATATATGTTCGTTTTTGTTTATTAAGTGGTAGACCATGCATTATCTGTCTCAGAAAGTCACTAAATGAAGCACATCTTGATGATGCAGGGGAACAAGCATCATAGACTGTCACGGTTATATACGCGGCCTTGTGCACGCGCTAGGAGAGAACACATTGAAGAACACCCAACAATCAATTTTCAACAAGTTGTTAAATCACATGAAAGCATTGTTGGATGAAAACAAACGCTAATCCAACGCAACAATTTTAGGAAAATGTGATATTAATTTTACTTATTAAGCCAGCTAGACAGTTCTTTCTCGTAGAACGTATTACGATGAGTTCAAACGATATTTGTGTGGGTGCGTAAGTGTAGACGCTTATTTGTCACATGAAATTTATCATTTTCTTTACTTTTATTTTTTGGTAGGTGTCCAACACGTTGAATTTTTAACATTAAAACATTTTGATATTTTGAAGACTGGACTTACTTGTTTGGCATTTACTCATTAATTCATTGCTGTTATATGAATCTATTCTTTTCCAGATCACATTTTGCGAGGATGCGAATGGCCAACGCAAACGGATTATCGTTTTAAATCACCTATAACGCCGCTTAAAAACAACTTGTCATTGACAGGCTGGACGCTATCATCCTGATCCTACTACCTTAAGGAGTGTTCACGCAAAAAATCCTAAATTGTTGCGTGAACAGAGGGAATAAATTGCAATGTTTTTATACAAATGTAGAACCGTTCATAAGAACAATCTTTTTAGGATACTTCGGTTACAAAAATGGTTCAATTTACGAAAAAGGTATGCTTATCTGAGCGAAATGTAATTCAAGAATGAAAGTGTTGATATTGTTATTTTTATCTGTTTATTGTTTGGATTTTTCGTTAAACATATGTTATGTATCTTTTATGCATTTTCTCTGTTAAATCAAGCTTTGGTGTTGAATTGAAAGGAAGTGGGTTAATGCATTGAATGGTCACCATCCGTGTTTTTTCCTCCATGCCTATTTAGATTATGGAATTAAGTGGCCTATCATCCTAAGTGTATTGGAAAATTGATTATCGGTGTTGGATTCTCATCTTATTAGCGTCGGTCTTACTTTAATTTGTTAATTAGTGTAAATCATACTATCAGTCAAAATTCATTAACAAAGACAATGATTTGATAGTTCAACACTCGCCTTAATAAGAAATATTATCAACAAATGCTAATAAGGATATAAATTAACAGTTTATAAAATGTCATGTGAAATTATATAATAATCTGCTTTACAAAACTTCGCATGCGTAATAGTCAAGCTAAGGTACATTATCTTGATGTCATACATAACTGTAATGTTGTTTGTAGGTGATTTTACAACTTTTGAAAAAAAAGTGTCTTGCGGTGCGCTTCATAGTAGATAGTTTTATATAAAATTCAGGATATGTTCTGATCAAACTAAACTCAATTGTAAACTAACGAGACAGCAATGTGACAGCATAGAATATGATTTACCGGGCAATGCTTCATCCCATTCAATACTGAAATAGTAAATTATTGTTATTCTATTATTTGATGTACATATACATATATAGCGTTTACTCTGAAATAACCCTAAGCGATAATCTGACATAAAACCACTTAACTATGATAGAATAAGAACGGTATAAGCTGTTAAAAGAATATATGTAATTTTGCACGTAAGATATGGTAAGGTTTATAACAAAAGAAAAATGATTTATAATTTTAACGACTAGATATGCAGATTGTTCAAATAAATAAGTGTTCCAACGTTTGTTAAAACCCAGATCTTAAACGTTGTAATATATAATGGTTCTTGTTATGTTTCTAGGATGCAAAGAGAGTTTATTTTTCATTTTTAAACCCTATTTTCACCATGCTGTATTTTCATGTATTAGAGCGCTCGGGCTAAAAGACGGCTTGTTTATATTATCTTATTTGGTATATGTATACCTAAGGATAAGGATATTGCTAGGGTTAAATAAAGAAAAACAGTTATTTTTGGTATGATAATGTAACGGTGCTATTACTTGGAAAATACGTAACGATTCATCAGATGAAACTAATTTATTACTGAAAGGCGAGACGCAAATCATTTCTTGAAACACAGATGACGCAAATATCATAAATAAGGAGACAAATCACAGGAGACATATATTGAGAATGCAATTAGTTAAATCAAAAACAGGGAACAAAGTTTGCTCTCATTGTGATAATGGAAATATCAAAAGAAACAAACAACGAATAGAACTTAGATCGTACAAATCCTATGATAAATCTTTTGGATAAGGCCTGGCTTATGTTTTTGCCTAAAAGGCAAAAAATATGACGTTTGAGCAAGGAATGGCCACTACTTGTATATCACTGATATCATATAAAATGACATAGACTGCATATAGTTTATTAACATTTCATTTTGTGAAAAGATATTCTTATCAAGCATTTTATACATATTGAAACAATCACATCTTAATGATGGTATACATGTGTATATAAATCTATGCATAATCATACTAAGAGATGCGTCGGTCCCATTGGGAGGCTCCTATGAACAAACTGTGAATCATGTTGAAAGTAACGTTCTAACGTAGGGTGCCATTTCTCAGAATTCATTCACCCTACAGGAGCGCGCCCGCTGAGACGAGAGCGAGAGCTAGAGCGACAAGTAAATAAAGATTTTGCGAGGGATTTTAAATTGGTATATATTAGATGCATTTTTAAAATATTGTGTCCCCTGACGTAGTGTCATGTAAACTCCAACTTCAAAATAATTGATATCGGATGACTTATCAAACTGTTTCAAATTTTGGTTGCCTATTTCATGTAGTTTTGGAATTCTGTAAAAAAAAAACAATTAGTATTTCATCGTAAGTATAATTAGGCATGCTATACATTTACTTTAAGATATATCTTTCAAATAACCTGTACCTAGACGCCCAGCAATGTAAATTGCACAATATCGATATAGGATGTCTTATCATCACAAACATATTTCGGGATTCTGCTAAGACTTTTATGTAATGAAAGCCGGCCACCTTTTTATACAAAGTAAGAAATAGAAACAATTTTTATAAACACACTATATGTTTAATATAGTGTGTGGTATTTATCAATATGTATATCATATATGTCACCAACTCGATGATAACCCCTGTACGCTGGGAATTTAAGCAGTTCACGGGTCTTCATATAACAAAATGCATTTTCCCAACCAACCCGATAGACAACATTCAAAATTTATTTATAGAAAACTGATTAGTTTGGAAATTAGTATGTCAATCAAATAGGATCGCGACATTATCACGATGTTACAATAACTTTCTTCCTACGTCTGCAAAAAGGTCCACCGGGCAACGTTAAATACGCCTTTCTAAATTACTTGATGTTTTGTTTTGCTAATATAATGATTTTCGGAAGTGTGTTTCAACATATACATCTAATGCTTTACATTTACTTTAAGATATATCTTTCAAATAACCTGTCCCTCGACGCCCAGCAATTTAAATATGAATATTGCACAATATTGATATAGGATGTCTCATCATCATAAACATATTTCGGGATTCTGCTAAGAGTTTTATGTAATGAAATCCGGCCACCTTTTTATACAAAGTAAGAAATAGAAACAATTTTTATAAACACACTATATGTTTAATATAGTGTGTGGTATTTATCAATATGTATATCATATATGTCACCAACTCGATGATAACCGCTGTACGCTGGGGATTTAAGCAGTTCACGGGTCTTCAGATAACAAAATGCATTTTGCCAACCCGATAGACAACATTCAATATTTATTTATAGAAAACTGATTAGTTTGGTAATTAGTATGTCAATCAAATAGGATCGCGACATTATCACGATGCTACAATAACTTTCTTCCTACATCTGCAAAAAGGTCCACCGGGCAACGTTAAATACGCCTTTCTAAATTGCTTGATGTTTTGTTTTGCTAATATAATGATTTTCGGAAGTGTGTTTCAACATATACATCTAATGTGCTTCATATGTATGAGTTTATCCATGTTTTATGCTATTCAACATCTTTTTCCATCTATCATTCTATCTGTCTATCTATTTATCTAGATGCGTAAAGTAAATAAGCTCATACAGCTCATTTTCCAAGCGAAACCCAGCGAGAAAAGCGAGAGCGAGTGGTATGTGCTAGTCTCACCCTAGCCTCAGTGGCCGCGCTCCCTAATGCTTTCTCTTATTCAAATGATTAAAAAGCTATAAATTTGAATAAAAATGTATTGATGAATAATTTTATATTATCACTCACTAAAAATTTAGGATACAAATCATTTTTAAAGACGTATATATTACTATTTTATATTAAACTAAAATGCGCCGAATAAAGACAGAAAAAAATCAAACTATCCTTCTTGAAATTAATAACATCATAAACTATTCTCATAATAATAATAATTTTATTTCAATTTATACCGGATAATGTTGAAATATATAACTGAAATGTATGGCATATGATTTACAACATTCAAATGACATTTTGCAACTAAACAATTTAGTAAAAAAATGCAACAAAACTAAGAAGAGGAAACAGAAAACGAGAGGAGAGAAGAAAGGTCCAAAAGAAGACAGAGGAGAAGTATATATAATTATTTAAATAGATTATTCTTTATTGATGAACGTAGTTTTGGTTTTGTTAAATTTTTACCATATAACTATATATTTCTAAAAACTGGGATTTGCGTTTCAAATTTGCATTTGTTTTATTTGAATATATACAATCAAAATTCGAATCATATCCTCAGTTATACATATTGCAATAAAACATCACATTATATCATACCATATAACTATATATTTCTAAAAAATGGGATTTGCGTTTCAAATTTGCATTCGTTTAATTTGAATATATACAATCAAATTTCGAATCATATCCTCAGTTATACATATTGCAATAAAAACATAACATTATATCATACCATATATTATTATTAAGCTATTTGTTGCCTGTATTAACGCATCACAAGTTTATTTTGAGATTGTTTATTTCACAATATCCCTATTTGTGGAAATAGAATATCACATAAAACTACAACTTTGGATGGATTGAAAATCCAGTGAACATGATTTTATTGGTATATTGATAAGATCAAATATATGAAATACAAATATGTAATAGAATATAGAAATATTATATGTTTTTATCGCTGAATGTATTCTACAAAATACATCGCAATAATCTGCCAATAAACATTTCAAGAAATTAAACATCTTGCACGATATGCACGGAACTACTGATGATAATTAGTAGCCCCTGGAAAAACATTCTAAGCATGATGCGATATTAAACACATTGCATACATTGCACAGTATAAATGTGATACCTAATAGTGTTGAACATATTGCTCCAAAAACACATACATTCGTACGATAACAAACGAAATCTGGCTTTGTAAGTGGATTTATATGAATTTATGTTAAGGGTTTTGAACATCCTGGACATCCTGAACATATTAAACATTTTCGTTTCTTGGACATACCTCTCCATTGATACATTACTTATCATTTACAGTAAAAAAAACTCCTAGCGTGACAACTCAAACGGCTAAACGATACAACCCAAACGCGTAAAACGGCTGAACACCTGAACGCCTAAACGGCCAAACGATGAGCGATAGCTGCTATGGGGGTGAAATAGGGAAAAACATGCTGTCATTTATTCATACTTCAATATGCCTCGATCCAATAAATCAATATTCATAAATCTGTAAATATATTGCAAATCACAACAATGATATTGAAAATGTATTTAAGCAATTCACACACAACATGTGTGACCCAACACAGAAATGTTTAATATTAATTATTAGCACTCAAAAATGAGTGCAAAGTATTTTTCATAATAATGTATTGGTCTAATTCCATATATCAAATGAGGAGTGAACTCAAGTATTGAATCATTTCGAACAACGAGGCACAATTGATCAACATATTGGTAAAGCACAATGGTTATATCAAAAGGATAAGGCAGCAATGCATCGCAGATCTCATTTTATGAATAAAGCAATGTTTATAAAATTATGAGACCCCTAACAATTGAACCAGAAAATTTTTGCATGTGTGCATGTTGCATAATAATATTCATATGATATTGTATCTGTCGACATACAACACAGGATAACGCCTTAACGCCAAAACGCCTAAACGGCAAAACGCCTATACGGCTAAACGGCTGAACGCCTAAACGAGAAACGCGTAAACGAGAAAACGCGTAAACGAGAAAACGCGGAGTAAACGAAACTTTTGAAACGAAAGAAATTGCTACCGATGTTCAGGTTAGGGGTTATTTTGACTGTATTTCCATTTAATAGAAGCATTGTGTGCCTGATCGATTTCTTATCTTATAAAAATAATAAACCTTATGTATAACTCAAAATTCCAAATTGTTTTTCGCGCCATTGTGGTAAAATATGATTTATCAAGTTTATGATTTGCCCAAACCATGCAGACTGTCTACGACTGCGTCTGGTTGCGTCGCGTCGTAGTTGAAGCAAATCGACAGCGTAAATAGGCATAAGAATGATGGGGGGAGGGGGCTCGCAATTCGTTTCATTCTGGTCTAACATTAAACAGCGAACAGCCCAATGTGTATACATGTAGAGTTCTCGAATGTTTCGACAGACCGAAATTGCCTCATATAACCGACACATTCGTCTTTTTGTTATATTCAACCCATGTGTACATGTTCTTGTGCAGTGTTTCGAAACAATATTACACGGCCAGTCCAGTAATGATGTCAATTTCATAAACCCTTTACCGCTAGACAAGATATTGCCCCTAGTAGACTAGATATAGTACTCTATAACCACGTGTGTTTATGTTTGAGGTTATATACTCTATAGACTCTTAAGTATTTAATGGGTTAGCAAGACCTTTTGAATTTACATTCAATGTGTTATGATAAGTGTAAATGATCCATGGGCATAATTCAAACAATTCAAAATAATGTAAATATATAGAATAACGATAAACATATCATTAAGAATATTCTCAGAAAAACTATAGTTATAATTAAAATCTGGATAAGTTATCAAAAATGCCAAAACGATACAGTGAAAATGATATAGCGCGCGCCATCGAAATGGTTGAAAACGGCACTAAGACTAAAAATGCTGCTGAAATATGCAAAGTTCCACGAACAACACTAATCGGAAGAATGAAAGTACATCGCCGACAGCGACGGGGCAGAAAACCCAAGCCCTCTTCCAGTGAAATTTCGTCATATGTTGTGTTTATGGCTAATGCCGGCATACCTGTAACGCATAAGCGGATTAGAGAGACTGCTTCTCGGCTAGCCTCTTATCGGTAATTATATTTTTAATGTTATCTAATGATTCTAGGGAAAAAGCGCCCCCTGACAAAAGCCTCCCCCCCTCTTGGCGAAAAGCCATCAGCCCCTCGTAGAATGCCGATCCGACGAAAAGCCCCCGGGCGCACCCCTGACCAAAATACCTTACCTTTCACCATGACTTATTTTATGTAATGGGTAAAGGACAAAAGCCCCCTCTTGCCAAAAGTCATCCCCCCTAGGCGGAATGCCAATCAGGAGAGAAGCCCCTTGCTTTAAATAAGGATTTGAAAAAAAATGTAATGGTTCTTGGTCAAAACGCTCCACCCTCCTCCCGGCGGAAAGCCCCAACCGTTTTTACAGGCTCAGCGAATAGACCCCTCGCTGTAGAAAGCTCC
>LQRL01055347.1:1706-12616 GCA_001703475.1 Hydroides elegans
ATCACTGACAGTGTAATTTCATTTTAGTGAAGATTCTCTACATTTGATATTTTATCGTTTTAATTTCATTTTATGTTCATAAATAGTAGCACTTTTCGAATTGAATGTACCTTTATTTTTAGTCTAATATATTTTATAGAATATAAGAAAAAACCTGATCTTGTGTTTGCTTGATATATTTCACTATGCTTCTAATTGCAATCCATACACCAACAAAGATTGGATGAGTGCACTTCGCAAATATTCCAAGATAAGCTGATCCGAATCACAGACAAAATAAGTTGCAACCTATTAGACTATTTTGTTTCAATTTGCTTAAGAAGGTTGCGACTGGTTGTACTTTATGTTGACAATAGGTTTCAACCTATTTTCGCGTTTTATAAAATGCTATCTGTAATGCAGAATGAAGCCGTTTATTAAAGCCCGTGGAAATTATATTTACCGGTCCACCGGGCGAATCGAGGTTTTCCGTGCTTGACGAGTGCGGGATGCCGTACACTGTTGAACCGGCGATTGCCATGGCTACTGACTGATCGATTCCCTGTCGACAAAATATTCACTGCTATTTAGAAACCAAACAAAATAACTCAAAATTATTTGAAATACTTTACAGAAAGTATGAACTTATTTCTTTTGTTGTGTTCTTTTGTTGGACCGACACGCGAGGAATTTAGTCGGTCCGGTCCTTATTTGGGCCGGTTTAATCAATTTCTTGAAAAGCCGGCAAAAATTGTTCTCAGACCGGCCGGAGAGACCAATTTTATATTTTCTTCGATTCGCTCACTTTATTCCAAACATTGTTTGTAAATATCTAGCAATAAACCAATACCTGCAACTCATCTGGTTGCTGTGTCTTCACATTATTCCTCACACTGGGGTCCTGTAGTTGATCCACGCAATCCAACACAATGCCTATGAGCGGCAAATATAACGCTGCGACGCGCGATTTTATGTCGTTGCTGCGAAATCGCTGGTCGTAGTCGTGTGACGCCAACAGGTTGCGAACGAGGTTGATGGCGTTGTATTGCACAGTTGCGTCTCTAAACGAAAAAAACAAAATAAAAAAAAATTATAAATTTTTCGCATTTCTTGTAGGGTGAATGGGAACGAAATAAGTAAAAGACAATGGTCGTGAGACACGCGATATTGCACGACGGGCCGGTCAGATATACATGTGTAGAACTTATTCTTTATAAAATATTCTATATATCCCATGAAAGCATTGAAGATGACGACAACTTAACGTATAGTATCTATTACAATTTTCTAAATCTGAAGATATCGAATATTTGAAGTTGAAGAGTAAGTTGATCTACTTAAAATGCATTTTTAAAAAAAACGTTTGCATAAGAATAAGATCAAATGTCCTTGATCAAATGAAAACAGGAAGTTATGTATTTGTTAAATATTCCTTATTTTTTTTATAAGTGTGTTAATTGGGCATATGTATACTAGAAAAATAAAAGAAATATTTTAAAAAGAAGAAGTCGATGCATTAGATCTGAGTGTTTCCTACATGTCATATGCATTCACATGAATGCGATGAAATGTGTGTTTTTTTTTTAGAAAACATTCACGCCTAAAAACATAATAATAATTTGATAATTAGGGTTTCTGTTGAATAATAAAAGTAAAACGCAATCGAGTTTTATTTTCTAACATAAAAGATCATCGGAGAAGAGCAAAATGCCAATCGTTTTAAACTTCAATCTCTTTTTGCTGTTTTTTTTTCGATATGCATACAAAATTGAGACAAAATTTGTTACTTTTTTTACAAACTGCACAAAATTGCGTTAAATTGAGTAATTGCCCACTAAATGGCATCAAAATATAACTGAATGCGAAAAATAAATGACTTGTACGAATATTATTAAATAAATTCATCATCTCATCGAAGTCTAGATCTATTTATAGAAATAATGACGACGGGTATTTCCAAGAGACCATTCAGAAAAAAATCCTCAAGTACCATGTGACAATGTTTTTATGTTTGGAGTTAAATGGCTGATGTAACCCCTCAGTGGCTTAAGAGCTTATTGAATGTAGCAAGATGTTTTTTTCTATCGGAATCTTGAATATAATTGCAGTAAAGATGACAATTTACCGTTTTAGTTTAAGCAGATTTAAGACAAAGTGTCCACAGGGTTAACATTTCGACATTGGCCAAAAGCAAAAAATGGATAAGTTAGGTTTGACAAGGATCATCATGAAAACGATTATTCACATTTTGATTTTATTAATTGCGCTGAACAGATCATTAACAATTGGATTTGAACAACAAAAATTCATAAATGTGGATTTGACAACCACGAATAATGAAACCTCAACATTTAGTTGCAGTAACGCCACGCTTGAATATTATACAAGGGACTGCTTCTGTCTGGATTCTAAAGGAATTCAATGTGACCTTCTATCAACCAAGGATACAAATGAAAACATTCAAAATCTGATCGATATCGACTATAACTATGCAAATAAACTCGTTCTGACTTTTATCGTTTGCAGTCAATACATGGATATACGACTTCTTGAATATTTCCAGGATTTATCCGAATTAGCACTTGCTTGTGACTTGCAAGAATCCTATATTGACATCGTATACAATGAATCAACTTTTCGGTCTTGCAATGGATTAACACTATTGCAAATCAACGTGCCAGTGCGTAAAACCGACTCGTTCGCGACTATGTTGAATCCATTGAGTGAATTGCAATTACTGGATCTTAGTGGCACAACGCATCTCGGTGACCATTTAACTGATGGCACAAAACTCTCGGAAAACCTAACCCATCTTTATCTCAGACATTTCCAGGAGCTAACATCAAAAACGCACATAATGCATTTTAACATCAGCGATCTGTTGCCAAGTACTTATCAAAAATTGACCCACATTGAACTAAGCTATAACGATATGCTATTCATAAGCACAGGTTTAACCCGAGTCGCCCCGAATCTGGTTTATTTAGACATTTCGAATAACATGCTCACACAATATGACAATATGCCGTTTGTATTAGAAGTGTTGATGCATCCTCAAATAAAGGTGTTCAATTTCAGTCAGCAGTGGACTCGCGAAAAGGTTCCAATAAATGGTGATATAAGACTCGGATATAGACCTCTGGAGTCTACACCTAAAACGAGACTCTATGAACAAGAATCTTCTATATCAGTTTCGTTCGCGCAGTGTATAGACTCCATAACGGATAGAAATATCAGTACTCTCTTCGGCAATGAATCATCTGAACTCCTATGTGAGCTACTGCATAGATGTCTGGATTTAAAAGATATGTCCTGTGACTATTTACCAAAGTTGAGTGATATCATCGATTTAGATTGCCATTTCGGTATTCGACTTCCCTTAGGTCAAAACCTGGAAGAAATCCAGTTAAATCATGTTGAACTGGACCCCACTCAATATTATGTACCTATGACTGAGCAAACCAAAGTATGTTTTCAACAAAATAACCTCAATTATCTTCATTTGGATGACAATGCTATGTGGATAAGCCTCTTAGATATTAGTGATGACCTATCAAGTGGAAAACTGCAATTAAAAGGGTTAGAAAACATAGAAAGGATATCTCTATCGGGCAATGTAATGACATTTACGATGGGCTTTTTTACATATAACTTTCCAAATACGAGATTTTGGAATTTATCACATAATCGCGATTTTCTTCAGAACGACTATTTACCCATCTGCAATGATACCGTTTTTACCAATCTTGAGATGTTAGACTTGGCTTTCACCCCACTGTATTACCTTTTGGATATATCCCGATGTAGAGCCCTGGAAACGCTAAAACTGGCACACAGTTTCATAGATACTGCATTTCGGATAAAACTCATGAATAATTTCAATCTGAAACTGCTAGACTTAAGCATGAACCAACTGCCTTTCTTATCGGAGCATATTACATCTGAGTTAGATAAGGCAAATATAAGTGATAATTTAAGAATTAATATATCCAATAACCAACTGATGTGTGATTGTGTCCAGCCATCACTTCAGTTTGTAGAATGGACTGAGAACAACCTACACCGTCTAACTAACGATTCTGTTATAACTTGCCAATCTATAAAAGGACAAAGACGACTCGATGAAGTGAAATATTGGAAATTGAAAAACGAATGCCTTCATTTATATGTGATCCTTATAAGTGTTGGCACAACGCTTGGTTTTGTATTGCTTATCGCTTGTTGTGTTTTCACATATCGTCGACGTTTTAGGCTGCAACATACGTGCTTCAAAATACAACAAAGTTGCGGCGACCAACCAGAACTCTCCAATGATAACATGATTAGACCACGTGACTATGAATTCGACGCTTTCGTATCGTACAGTTCCGACGATCGCTTCTGGGTCCACGAAGTACTTATGCAAACCCTGGAGGAAACATACGGTTTCAAACTAGTCATCCATTATCGCGATTTCCTACCCGGTACAAACCTCCATCGCGCGATCGACGATCATCTCGCGAAAAGTCGCGAATTCATCGTTGTGGTCACAGCGAATTTTCTCGCGAGCGAATGGTGCCAGTTGGAAATGGAGGAAATCTATCGCATAGCGCAGGATCGCGGTAAAAACATAGCGTTTATCATTTTGGGCGACGTCCCGCCGGAGATTACGAATCCAACCGCGCGGTTACTGCTCGATACGTATAATTACTTACAGTGGGTGGTGAGGGAGGAGGATAAGACTGCGGATAAAGATAGGCAAAAATTGTTTTGGGCTAAACTGGTGCATCATTTGTATGGTGGAAAGCATATTTGTGGGTGTTCGTGTTTGCCCTATGGACCGAGGGCTATTGGGTATAAAGAAGTGAGTACGTTTACGGACAATGAGGAGGGAGAGTAAATGACATAAAAAGAAAATGAAAACATATACACCTAGTAAGGTGTTGATACTTGTATGCTCTTTTTTTTTTTAAGAAAATGTGTATGAATCATGAAATGTCTGTTAATCATGCAACGATTTATCAATGTTTTTTCTCGCTTTTTTTTTGCTTATAAATGTTGCTTATAGCATAGATCATTTGTCACGTATAACGCTAGTACATCGCCATGTAATCAAGTGGGTATCGGGTTAATTAAATCGTATAACGAATATGGAAAGTTGCTACCGGTTGTCGTTTTCACGTTCGATTTGTTACGGCTATATGAAGCGAAGGATATTTGTGATAGACTTCTATTCATATGTAAAGATATTTTCCATATATTTCATATATTTAAGCGCGCGTTATTGATTTACATATATTCCTGTATAGATATCTGGTGCTACATATGATATTTGGTGCTTAATCCAGTCATGGTTATTTTTCTTATTTGCGAATTTTATTCAGCAAGGTTCTTACAGAATAGTCACGTTTTGCTTGTTCAAAAAATAAAATAAGGAAGACTTAATGTATGTATTAGCCCACTTAATATTACTCTAGATTGTCCTAAGAATCATTCAACTGTTTCAGTGCAACAAATACTTATTTAAGATAGGCAAAGAAAACATAAGAATCTACAAAGTTATCATAAGATATCATGATCACGTAAAAATAAGCTTGCATCATTTTTCTTATGACATTTCACGTCTTATGATGATGTGATAAATATAGAAAATGCCCTCTAACCAAATTTCCAATCAAAAGCTATGAAATATTTTTTTCGGTCACAAGCATAACCCATTTGAATTTCATGCATGCATAGATAATTCGATCAAATTCACAATGAGATACGGGTTATATTCGGAACGCTGACGAATTTCTGCATGCCTAAATTGAGATTTTGTTATTCTTCTCCTTTTTTACCTAAACGCTATGGAAAAATGCGGAAATCATTTTACGGAAAGTAGATTGTATGCATCGAATTTCCACTATGTGTGTTATAGAAATAAAACGAGAAAAGTTTTTAGCTCTGAAAAGTGGACAAATCTTAAGGAATAAAAAGTTACACTACTGATTTGAAAATATACGATTGAAATATACACATACATAAATGTACAAAACTACACATTTGTATTTCATACATGTTAGCAAAATTTCGTCTACCACACAATACTAAGCGTCTATCATATGATCCCTTTTATCTTATGCGCTCTCTGATGGCACCATGAGCTCACTGAGGCCTTATCCTTTAATACATATAAATAATACAAATTTCTATACATTTTTTACATACGGAATGTAACACGCATCATCCCTTTAACCTAACACATACTCTTCACATTACGAAAATATGGTAATCCATCACAGGGTGTACCATAAGCCAGAATTATGCCCAGGTAATTTTTCGCAGTTTCCTGTATTCTGCATAAGAAAATCGGTATTCTTGCTCGGTAATGTTAATTTTCTCTCGAAATTACCGAGGGTTTCGACCCTTATGCTACACCCTGTTAACTATCTTTTATCTTACCCGCTCTCAGACAGCACCACAACCAGTTCACTAAGCACTAAACCAATGAGAAAGTGCTGTGCCCGGTAGTCGTATGTCAGCTCGGTGTACATGCCGCGATCGGTGAGGGTATTGGTGGACTACTTTATCTTATCTCATATCTTATAGTAACTTTAATCTATTATATGCTATAGAAATCGTACCCGCTCTCGGACAGCACCACCACCAGTTCACTAAGCACTAGACCAATGAGGAAATGCTCGGTAGTCGTATGTGAGCTCCGTGTACATGCTCCGATCTTCTGTTTCTTTGTAGACTACTTTATCTTATCTTATTTCACATTGTTTAACTTACCCGCTCTCAGACAGCACTACTACCAGTTCACTAAGCACTAGACCAATGAGAAAGTGTTGTGCTCGGTAGTCGTAAGTGAGCTCCGTGTACATGCCCCGATCGGTCAGGGTATTGGTAGAGGTCATCGACATCTAGACAAAGGAACACACGAAAGAATTTTATTGCAAAAGTTTGAATTAATTTAAAAATCATAGTCCTGAGAATATCGATAACCTAAGGTAACGGATTTGACTCATTCATGAGCATTTGCAATACATTAAACTGCACAAATAACGATTAACTCAATGCCACCACCTTTTTTTATGTCATAATAATTTGTATATTTTTTTTAAGAAAAGAAGAGGGTACCGGTCACAGCGATCGCACACGTTCTCCTAGCTTACTGAGCGAGATCGCTATTCACTATAAATTCCAAATCGCTACCCCAAATTCCGACATATCAATAGTTTGTCCTCAAACACACATACATGTGTATAAGTATAATTTAGCAAATTTACAATCATTTTACCTGTGAGGAACTGCTTGAACAGCTAGGCGTTGGACTACTCGGTGCCGAAGCCGTGAGTAGATTTCCAAAAGGCAGATTCAGCGTCACAAAGTGCTCGTGGCTACACACAATGCGATAAAAGTCGAGTTTCAACAAAAGGATGTAATTGTTGAATTCGGGCAGACTCATGTACTTGTCATAAACCTGGGTGAAAAAGAAAATACATTGTACCTTGGATGACAAGAAAGAAAGAAAGAAAAAATGGAGAAATCGAAACCTTTCATTAAGTTTAAAAGAAATCATATGGTAAGAGTCGCAAGATGATTATTATGGGGTATCCGCCCAAAAAGTTTCCGCCCAAAAAGTTTCCGGCCATAAAGTTTCCAAAATTGACAACATGGGACAGAAAGTTTCCATCCTAAAATGTGCTTCAATATACAACTTGTGCCAAAACAAAAATATTAACTATCGGCTTTGGACCCTACAACACTGTTAATAATATAATAAGAAAAATGATAATGTTCATTATCTTTATTTAGATAGTTTTGACTAGAAACTTTTTGTCCTATGTTGTCAATTTTGGAAACTTTATGGCCGGAAACTTTTTGGGCGGAAACTTTTTGGGCCGGATTCTTATTATGGACATGGTTTAAATGCATGAAGAATCATTGAATTATAAACAAATAATTCCAACTCAGACTGATTTCTTCCTTAAAAACAGCTCATAAATTACAGCTCCAAAAGTAAGATAATAATCTCTACCCCATTATACTGTACTGTAGTATTTCAACCTGACCCAATATAATAATTGGGTGATACGACACATATTTTGCAAGAAAACAAACCTCAAAATTGCTAAACGATTGAAAAATACCATAACGTTTTGAACGTTCACTTACCACTTTACAATAATGCGCCACGCGTTGAAACACAAACGTCCTATCCATCAACGACAAGCAATCCTTCAAGAAGAACGCCAAACTAATATTCAGCTCCTTCATAGCCGGATTACTGCTATAATTATCGACGACCTCACGGACCAACATGGCGAACAGTTTACTGATGTCTTCGAGGAAATGGAGTGAGAAGCGATTTTGGCGCGGCGTGTAGAGTTTGTCGCTACGACTGAGGTATTCGGCCATCGCTTTGGCCTAGCGGACACACAATAAATGTCAGATAATCATATTCGTTTTTATTCAAATCATGACTTGTGTGTGAATTTGGATCATAGTTGAGCAAACAAGTAATACCTAGAACAGGGTGTAGCATTTGCCCAAATTCTGCCTCGGTAATTTTTCGAGGGTTCCTGAAATTTGCCTTGAAAATGTGTCCAAGGTACCTAAATTTTACCTCGATAAAATCGATTTGTCCCTCGGTAATTTTTCGAGGATACCTCAATTCTGTCTCGATAATCTTGATTTACCCTCGAAATTACCGAGGGTTTCGACCCTTATGCTACACCCTGCCTAGAGATAGCAGAAGCGTTTATCGTTTATGCAATACGTTCCATAGCATTTTACTGACACGTTTCTTAGCTACATTTTACATTCCTTTAAGAATGGTTTTGTCAAACAAATAATTTTACCACCGTTACTGATAACATACTGTCTAATTATACTTAAATAATATATGACAAAGAAATTTGTGCTGGACAAAAATCCGTGTGTGCCACACATTCTTGGTAAATTTAAAACTTTAAGCCGCGGCACATAAACCCCCACCCTATCCCACTCTATTCTCTTTTCACCATTTCGAAAGTTCAAACATACCATGAACTCGAAGAAAAACCATGCGTTGCTGTAGGAGAACTCGCGCATGCATTTGGTCGAGCAGCTCACAACCCACTGGTAGGCAAGCTCCTCGTGCACCAACTGCAAGTAAAACATATTTATCGTAATTTACATGATAAAATATAAAGTAATTAAAAAAAACACAAATGGTTTATCATCCATGAAATAAGCACTCCAAATTCAGAAATATATTTATGTTATTCTTTTTTATCTTGTTTTTCACATAGAGCAATGTATCGACTTCCGAGTCTAAATACAATCAGTACATCGGCGACCAATGTTTAATGAGGCCATTTTCATATCCATGGGTTTCTATACGCATCGTGATTTGAGCTTTTAATTCGAGAATAAGATGCATCTTATTTCCCTTTAATATTTAGTTTGTAACCACCATATGAGGTAAATGTAAGAATAGGTTACCTTTCTGCCTTGAAGCCGTGACACATACGTGGGCGCCTCACTTTGTCGGAAGCTTCCTGTGCGATCGACATTCTTCAGACCTCCTAAAATCAAAAGTTTATTATATATTAAAAGGGTCTGTGTAGAATTTTCATATGCGATTTCCATGTCTTACGAAAACATTTCAGGACTTTCCTATGCATTTTGGGATCATGATCGACTTCCAAACAAATCTAAGACTTCTAAGACGCTGTTAGAATCCTGAACTTTATACATCGTCTCGAATCTGATAAACTCAAGACTGGCAACCTCGTTGTCTGACTACTGGGGGTCAGTTTCGCCGCCGCCGCCGCCGCCGCCCCGGGTCAAACGTTAGTACAGATTTTGTAAATAAATGTTCACCCCGAATGTCCAGGAATTTCCGAACGACTTTTTGTGATCATGCTCGATTTGCAGGATTTTCAAGGACGTTTAGGACTCACCCATAAGACTGGCCACCTCGTTATCCGCCGACTGGGGGATATTTCCGGGCAGGTCTGGGTCACTGCTCGAACGATGATGACTCGCCTTTGAAGCAGGCATGGATACTGGTCTGCCTAGGGTGGCGTAGTTGCTTCCGGGGCTGGTGGGTGCTGAAAAAAGGTCAAAAACTATTTTATCTAAAAGAGAGCTTATTGAAGAAATGACATGAAGGGAAGGAATTTTGAGTCATGAATGTCAGTTTCGAGAATTGAATCCTATATGTGCCTTTCGCGTCCTAAGCGAATTTGCTTTCCATTGCGCCAAGCCAACTTGTAATAGATATGGCTTACCGGTAACCAAAACTCAAGATATATTAATAGGCTAAGTCACGATTTTGTTCTTCTATCATATCTGCTATGTGCAGCCCACTTTACTATGTCAAAATCATCAATGTGTAACCATTGAATGATGAACGCGTAGATTATTTAAAAGGGACTAGACAAAACGCTTATAATTCGTATACCAAATTCGGCATTATTTATATTGAACGATTGTGCTTTATTGACTTACGGTATACGTGATGACACCAGCTATTATAGAAGGTTCAATGTATTGACCATATTCGAATGCAATACGGATACGGATGTGCGAAAAATAAATAGATCAGAATAGTAGTAATGAAATTAATTACGAAGTGCGCTTAAATGATTATCTAAAGTGCATTTTAAATAAACTTAAAGAAGACAATACTAGAGTTTACGACAAATATATGAATAAACAACAAATATATATCTGTAGCCAAAAGTTCACTTAAAAGTGATTTCCAAGAAAAATGAAAGGTTTTTAATCTCACATAAGAAAACGTTTCGACCTATGTGCTTATAGGCCATTATATCTACACTAGGGAACTACGGTAGACTATGGATTCTAGGAATGAAAGAACAACTAGAAGGTCAGTGACCTTGGATCCCCCGTGAACTTCAACAATTCGTGGATGCAGGATGGTCAGTTTTTACTATAATTAACTTTGGAAATAA